>CAXIVR010001496.1:0-14140 GCA_964035755.1 Teleogryllus oceanicus
CATTTATAAATTTCAGGGTTTTTTCAAGCACATTGGCCTTCGTCAAAATATATTTCCACAGTAGAACTGGAAATTAAATTGAATAGTTATGCATGACGATCCATGGATATGCGTGAACAATTTCCATTTCGGAGCATTAATTTTGTTGGATTTGTTTTCAATTCAGCGGTCGACTGATCACGTTTGATGAGCAGTAATTAAAATCGGACAGTAATATTACTAATATATCAATTTTCAGTGTGATTCTTCACGGAATAAAATATGGTACAAACAAAGAAATATTGATAACGAAGTGGAACGATTGAAGTGGTATAAGTCACATTCTTTTCATTTCACTCAAAACGAAATGCAATGCATGAAAATTAAATGTTCATCGATGTATAAGTGAAAGAATAATTTCTTAATCGAATAAACTTAAAGACTTGAAAACTCTGGTACCTTTTAAAATAAACACCAGAAGGATTAATACTTCTATTTACCACCCACACTCCAGACAAATCAACATTATCAGTTACAATCAGTTTTCTCCCAGACAGATATTAGATTCTCCTGTTGTGGAATAATCACATCCGAACGATCTCGATGTAAATAAAAGCTACGCCAACCCAAAACCCGAAGTACAAACGCATCTCGAGTCTGAAGAGAGCCAGCGCCAAACCAAACTCATCTCGGCGAATGCAACTCCTCGCGCGTGAACGGCGGCCGCGTGGCTTCGCATTCGCACACTCGCGGCATTCAGGTCTCTCCCGTGGAGAGGGCGGGCTCGGCGAAATCCAATCCGAAACACTCCAAGGAAGCAGGTGCAGCCAAGCAAAGCCGCCCTTCGGAAGCGGGGCACCTCTCACAAACACACACAAGGGGGCCCGATTCAATATCCGAGTAACCCCCCGGGGGGCGATCGCGAGACGAGCAGCCGCGAGGCGCCGCCGCAATTACACGGGCCGGGCCCGATATTTAAAGCGCCCCTCCGCGCCGAGTAATGAGCGCGCGCGATGGCCGCTCCGCCGGAGTGCAGGGGAGGCCGCGAGGGAAGACAGAGCCCCTCGGATGTTTGCTGTTCGTGGCTGTTAAAACAGTCTACTTTACTGGTCCTTGGGGGCAAGTTTTTAATCTTTGATAAGGCAATGCCCGTTACTCTCGCAATATTATTTCATGAAGTTGGTTGCATTATATTTTCCAAAGTTTCAAAATGAGTTTAATGAATGTCAATTGGCGTGAAAACTAGAATGGTTTTGATGCAGACGGACAGGAAAGTAGGTTCCCATGGAGGCTTTTCTTTGTGCTCGTCGCTGTTAAAGCTGCCTGTTGCATTTGTCTATAAGGTAGAACAACTAGTCTATTCCAAAGTACAGCAAGTGGTCTACTGTGTCAATTCCTGAAGCTCTTTGAAAAATTATTTCAAGTTTGCGTGAACAATGGTTAATAAAGTAGCATTTCTTACACAAAACTTGTAAAGCAAGCTAATACGCAATGTGTATGTATTGTTTTCAATAACTAACATAGAAATATAACAATAACACAAAAAGGATATCAAAACAAAGGACATTTTCCCTATTCCCTCTGTTTTTGTTTTCATTTCCTAATACCGTCGCCCCTTGTCATTTTATTTTACTATTCATTCCGTTCTTAGTTGACTCGCTGAAGTACTTGCATGTTAACTCTCTGAAGATCTGATAAAAAATTAATTCATCCAACAAAATTACATCTTTTCGTTTAATTTCCGTTCGTACGTCCATTCACTATTCGATTATTCATTCAATTACTGTGTTTCAAACTCTCTCATAAATGTAATCTTTGACATTCTACATTCTCCATCATCCAGCCTTCTAGTAAGGTAAGAATAAGGTGAAGTAACTATTCTTATTTCATCTTATGCGCCAGTTGGCTTAATCCGCCTTGCATGCAGCAAAGCACCCATTTTCTTACGCACCTTTACATAGCACCAGTCGCCCCCTTCAACCAGAGCAATTTAACAAGGTACCTCATCGTGCACCGAGGCCCGCAATTCATCCATCCTATGCCAAGCACGCCCTGCGAAGAATTCCTCGCTGCGCATTCAAGGCAGAAGACCCGTCCCCCGCCCGCGTTGGCGCCGCTCCCTGCCGCTGCCCTTGTCGCCCTTTCAGTCAAACGGCAACGTCCACGGGCGGTCCTCGAGAGCGCTCGTCAATATCTCCTCCCCTCCCGCCCCGCTCCGCCCCGCCCTCCCGCCCCGCCCGCCCGCCCCATCACCGCCGTTCGGTGCCGCCACCACCGTCGGATCCTTCGCCATCTCGCGAGCTGATGTTAGCTCAGAACCAGCATTGCCGCTGTTCTGCAGCAAATCTGACTTCCGGGACCTCAAAGGCCATTCTTGAGCATGATCGCGTTCGGGAATCGTTCTCAAAAACAACGGTCTTACCAGGAAGAAACCCCCAGTAACACAAGGAAAATAAATTCTGACTGTGGAAATAAAGGTTAATTTCTGTACGAAACCCGGATTCCGATCGACAACAATGAATATACAAAAATGGGGTGCCTTCAATGAAAATCTCCCGAGCGTTCTTCCTCTTTTACCTTCCCCTTGCCTGTACTGTACTTTCTGATAAACCGATCCCCCCACCCTCCCACCATTCGACGAGGTTTTCGTCGCCGATGACCGATTCACTGCGGCGCATGGCAAATTCCGCCGCTCGCGCCGCCGGCAGGGGGGGTGGGGGCGGGGCTGGGGGAGGGGTGAGGTGGAGCGCTCCCCGCGGGCGACGCCGAGACAAAGCGCAAGAAAGACTCGAGCGATCTCGAAATGAGCGTCAGCCCCCTCGGCTGCGTCGGTTGAGGGGAAGGAGGAGCGATGGGCGCCCTCCGGGCGCCCGCGGGGCGGGGCGGGGGCGGAAGAACCAGCGCTTCGCGTAATTGGGCTCGCGGCGGGAAGGTGGAGCGCTCGCGGAGGGCGGGTGGACGGTTGCGATGCAATGCGACGGAACAGGACATAACGGAATGAAGCGAAACGGGACGGAACGAAATGGATCGGGGTTGATATAAACCAAGAGTTTAAGAGGTTGGTTGGGAGTATTTATGAGGTTGTAGGGCAAGGGTTACAGTATTGTGGGGTTTAAAGAAATTTCTTAGATAGTGTTTACAAGGGGTTAAAAAAGGTAGGTGGTTCAGGTACAGTATCTTACATTTTGAGTAGGTACTATAATACTCGGTTAAGAATTATAAGGTAAATTTTTACCATGATATTCATTCTCAGCTGTCCTACCACTTTTAAAACGTACCTACAAAATGCATGTGAATACTCATGTATCTAACGCGTAACGAACACCACGCCTCTCGCTGCACCCGCTCTGACGATCGCGTCCACGGAATGAAGGCGCGGGCGGGCGGGCGGGGCGGCGGGCGGGGCGGAGCGGGGCGGAGCGGGCGGGCGGGGCGGGCGGGGCGGGCGGGGCGGAGCGGGGCGGAAACGGGCGGAGCGGGGCGGGCAGGGCGGAGCGGGGCGGAGCAGGGCGGAGCGGGGCGGAGCGGGGCGGGCGGGCGGAGCGGGGCGGGCGGGGCGGAGCGGGGCGGAGCGGGCGGGCAGGGCGGAGCGGGGCGGAGCGGAGAGGAGGGGCGGGCCGGGCGGGGCGGGGCGGGCAGGGCGGGGCGGAGCGGGAGGCGTTTTCCCGTTTAGCGCCTGCTGGACCTGGCGCTGCGCCGACGCCCCTCCCGCCGCCGCCTTCGTTGCACAGTAAACCCAGCGGGCACGCGCTGGGCGAAACCGCGGCTGCATGGCAAATTTCCAAAACTGTATCGATGTTTCAAAATATCCAAAAAAGGGTTATCGATGTCACCCAAAACATCGACGAAAAAACATCGATTATTAATTTTAGACTAATAAACATGCTATACCTATCCATTTTAATTACGGTACGTAAAGGATATATTTCATTGTTTGGTTACCAGCATGTTGGTAGTACGGTAATAAATATTATTATCGCATGTAAAGAATAAAATGAACAATAATAACATCGTGTTCCTTTACTTCACCTTTAGTCATTTCCCATTCATACAAGGGAAGTAAAACCACCAAAATTCACTCAGATTGCCCCGTGAAATTTTAGCGTGATAAAGGATTGACGCAAAACAACGATATTGTTTGTAGATTGCTGCTGGTTTACAGCGTGCTAAACCACTTTATTTAAAAAATATTAAAAATAAAATTAAAAACGTTGATGTTTTTGCAGCAAAATATCGATGCGAAGAAAACATCAAAGCCAATACCGATGTAAATTTTCGATGTTTCTGGGGGAAAACATCGATGATTTTGCTATTCCTAGCCGCCCGGGCGATATGTTGTTAAACACCAATTTAAACGCAGTGGCATTTGTAGATCACGGGCGGCGGCGTCGTTCTCCGATGGAACGTGGGGCCCTAACGTGGGAATGTAGGGCCGACCACCGCCAGCTTGCGGGATTCTCCCATTCAGGTTCTCCCCGTCTGACGCCCACAGTGAGTCGCAGTCGGTCGCCGCGACACTCGAGGCTTGTCAAAGCTCCCAGATGGTCTCCTCGACGAGCGACGGCTTTATGAGGAGCGGTTGCCCCCATGCTCGACCCAAAGTCACGAATGATGATTGGAGGGAAAAAGGAAGGATAAGCGCTGGGGCGTGGCCGGATGTATGGATCATGCACCGACATAATTTTCTCACGTTGTTGATGGAATGTTGATGGAACAATTTGATGGACCCAAGGCGTCAGAAATAACCTGCACGAACCGACTCGGCGTCCACCCTACTCGTGGATGGTCTCTCAAAATGTGCCGAACGCGTAATTCCGTCTCAGGTCGGTTGTCAATCTCCCCCGGCGTTCGCATTGCCCCGACAATATAGCGGTGGGTGGAAGATATCCCCAAAAGAGTCTGACTTGTCACCGGACTTGTTCATGTATTATCCTATATCGAGTAAGTCATTGAGGTTTTGGCCGTCTCCGCCATTTGGCTGCAAGCGCGCCGGCCGGCCCCCCGCTGGCCGCCGGGCGCGACGGCAAAAGGCAGCTATTACGCGGCGACGCTTGAGCGCGCCGCTGGGCGCGTAAATACGTCACTGGGAGCGGGCGGGGAAGAACAATCTCGACCACAATGCGGTTAGTATTTTAAGGAGGAAGGTGAGGAACGTTGGGTTGAAACGGGCCCCACGTTGGCGAAGCAATTAGTTTAGTCTGCCCGGAATAAACAAAGTCTTTGTCTGTGTTCATTCGTTTTCATTATACATTTGGAAAAACATTTAAATATCTCAATTAACGCACAAGAACTCGGATTCAGATGTTTCTGTGATAAAAATGAGTATAAAATTGAAAAATAAAATAATCAAACTTGAAGAAATATTTATTATACTCATATTTTACAGCGAGACTCATCCAGCATATTATTTTAGTTGTAAATGTTATTTCGAAAAACTTGACACAATATTTAAGAATCCTAACTCATATTTTTAGTCGAGAAATTTGTTGGCAAAATGCTTCGTAAAAGCTAAAACTGATTTTTTTTATAATGTTCACGAGTTGTCTACTTTTGCATCTGTTTATCAAAACGTTAATACGTTTGAATTTTATTTTGTGTGAAACGATTTTTTTGACACAATTGAATAACATTCTGTACTATAAAAATTCTCCTCAAATAAAGTTTTAGCGATAGATCAACGGAACAAAACAAAACAGACAGTCTTACAATTTCGAAGTTTAATTTGACGGTAGTGTACCGATTAGAACAAAAATGAAGGGATGGGCATTTCCATCAGAACCTCAGACTTTTACGACTCTGCAACAATTGCATCACGGACCCGCGGGCACGTCAACAAAACAAAATAACAGGTGGCAAAAATTGGGGCGCTGGGTTTTCTCTCTCAGGGGGCATCGTTATCGCGAAACGGCTGACAAGAAAAGCGACTCGGTCTTCAGGAGCCTTGCGAACGCCCGCCGCTAGGGGCGCGGGCGGTAAAGACTGCGCTGGATGGAAGGCCGCGCGCGCAGTGACAGAGAGGGCGGGATTCGATCTCACATTTCGATCATTTTCAGGTCTAAAAATTTCTATGTTCTTGAACAGTTTCTTTACATATTTGTCAAGTTTAACCGTTATTCTTCTTGGGGACGAAAACAAAAATGGAGACAATCCTTGCTATTAGCTAATTTATTTGGAAAGGTAGGCGATGTGATGGGAAGGAAGGAGGACAGGTGGGCGGGGGGGTATGTGGACGAGGTGATGGACATTGGGAGATGGTTGCCAGGATAAGTGTGTTGTTGGAAGAATAAAAGCGTAGACGTGAATACGCCAGGATAATAATAAAAATATAATAATAATAATATAATAATAATAATAATTAATAATAATAATAATAATAAAATGTCTTTATTATGGCGAGGCTCAGGCCATGGGCCTGCTCTTCCGCCTAACCACTAATAGGGATAACCAGGATAAGTGTGATGTTGGAAGAATAGAGCGTTGATGGCAAGTTGGGAAAGACGTGGTGAGTCGCCAGATGGGGAGGGCCGTGGAAAAGGAAGAGAAGCGGGCGGGGGGGTGACCCACGGGTGAGCTCGAAAGGCCCAGGCGCCTGGCGCGTGCAATAAGCGGACGCTGCCTTTAAACAGCGCCGCGCGGCTGATGCCCCTCCGTCGCCTTTCCTTTGGTTATTAGCTCGTTTATTTTTTTCCCGCGCTGGGCCGCGCCCTGGGGCGGGCCACCCCGCAGGACCCCCCTGCGAAAGGGCGACTGCCTGGTGTTGCTATGGGCGACAGACAAAGATGCTCGGGGTAGTGAAAACACATCTTGTAACAACAGTTCAAAGGAGCCCAAGACATATGGGGTGAATGGAACTCATATCTTGTAAAAAATTTAAGAATGGGAGAGAATGCGGGGTTGAAGGAAGAGGAAGGCGAAGGAATGATGTGAAACTAATTTTTTGAGCGATATTGAATATATCTATAATAGAAATTGAAGAATAACTATTCAATTTTTAAAAATTTAGGAAACTGTTTGAGTGATGGGAAAGCAACAGCAGATCAAACGTTTTGGTCTTAATTGCGAAAAAGATTCGTCCGTGGATCCGTCGCTGAACAATATACAAAGTCGATATATCAAATTCATGTACAGTAATACGCGTTTTGATGTCTTTACGGGGCTAGAAGGAAGGAGAACCGATCTGTGTAGTTTCTACTAAAATGAAGAGTTTTATTTCGGAACACTAAACGATATCACAAGCGCCGACAGGGGCAATTAATCACTGGCAAAGGGCTGCCAAACACGAGTCGGTAACACAATGCGAGGACACAAAAACAAATGTAATGGGGTGATGGAGCATATCGACGTACAACACTTTATTTTCCATTTCAAAATTTTGGCTGTTAGGTTTACGATGACATTCAAATGTAAAACATCACTAATTCATGGAACGATTAAAAGACATCTTGAAATAAATCATAAAACTTTTAATACTAAATATTTGAATATTTGAATATTATTAAATTTTTATTATTATTATTATTATTATTATTATTATCATTATCATTTTATTATTATTATTATTATTATTATTATTATTATTATTATGCGAATTTCAATACATAATTGATGCACTTCATGAATCTCATCTGAATCCGTTCTAGTTCTCATGAATTTCAGCCTGCAATGGATTAATTGTCATATATTACATTAGGCATAATGTGAGGAAAAATAAGGTAATAAATAACAAATCAATTTTGATATTGTATTATGTTTTTGTTCAAATGGATCTTTTCAAAACCCAAAATAGGGTATATACAATGTACCCATTAATATTATAAAATTGATAGATGATAATTCGGTAGTGTGAACAATTCAGTTCGAAACCCCCGGCCTAGAAAACGGCTGGTGTGTCCCGTGGCAAGCAGCAGCAAAGACCGCCCGGGCGGGGCAGAGCCTCACAGGCGCAGGGCGGGGGCGGTCATCACACTCATGGTTGTATTCGTGCGAGCGGGTATCAGGGAAAGAGCTGCAGGTAAGTGACTGGGCCCTGGCCTGCCAAGCGGGCGCGTGGGGCAGGCGCGATCGTCGCCGCAGACACAAAGCGCGGGGGGGCGGGGTGGGGGGGGCCCCGTGCGAGGGCGGCGGTGGGCCCGGGGGGTTGAGCGCTCGCGGCAGCGGGGCCCCCCCGGGGCGGCGGGGCGGGGCGGGGCGGGGCGGGGGGCGGGGCGGGGCGGGGCGGGGGGGGGGGGGCAGGGCGGGGCGGGGGGGGGCGGGGCGGGGGGGCGGGGCGGGGGGGGAGGGGCGGGCGGAGGGTGTGCCCCTAGGGCGGGCCGCAGCGCCGGGCGCCCCGTGTTGCCACGTCTCGCGCAGCATCCGCGCTCCTTCCCGGGGGCTGCCGGAAGGACAAAGGTTCCTCGGGGTGGTGAGGAGACATTGTCAGGGAAATGGCGAGGAACCAGAAGCTCTTACGTGGAACAAGGTAACAAAAAGCGATGGAGGAGAAGAGAACGTGTTGGGAGAAGGAGAAGACGAGGAGATGGTTACGACGGAATAGAACCTGGAAAGAAATACAAGAAATAGAGGACAAAAGAATAATGGGGGGCCGAACGGAGGAGAAATGAAGGACATAAATGAAAGTAATTAAAGTTAAAGGAAAACATTTTTGAAAAGGGGTTTTGGGGAAGTCCCTCAGTATCGGAAACAAAGTCGGTCAAGGACAATGTTATGTAATTTCCAATTGCCCTTTTTTTTTTTTTTTTTTTTGCTGTTTATAAGAACAAATATCATCAATACTTCAACCTTGTAAAAAATTTCCCACTTCATTTGGAAGAGCATTAAATGATTTGGGTGGTTAGCCTATTCTTTTCCATTAGCCTAACGAGCGAATGTGAGAGTCAAGTATATCATTTCTGAAGTAAGATTTATAATTAATAAGTACGAAGGGACATTATAGAACTTTCGAATAAATTCAAATACAAAAAAAATAATTAATGTATGGAAGCAATTAATTCTCAAAGAAATCCATACCAATTTTCTTTCAGGGCACGTTTCCCCCCCCTCCCCGGACTATTATCTCCCATAATAAAACCAAGACATATCGATTCTTTTTGCTTTCAGCCCCAAGCGTGAACCTTGCGGATACGTTCAGAAGATGAAGGTAACCGAGAACGCGGGAAAGGGTTGTAGCGATGTTTATGTAGATGTGGTTGCGGTGGCAGGCAGTGGGTAATGTGTTAGGTAAGCCACAGGAAATCCGATAAAGCCAAAGGTGGAGGTCGGCGACGAGCAGGAGTTCCCTTGGAAGATGAATGGAGTTGGGAACTGTAACACGGATACCAGGCGGGACCGAATACCGAAATAATAGCGGTAAGGTATTTATACCGTATCAAATACCTTTACTCTATTTTACCTTTATTCAAAATACCTTTAAAAATACCGGTATAAGAGTCAAATCCGGTATTTTAAGATATTTATCCCACGTCTATCCGGTAAAATACCTCTATTTAAGGTATTATGCCGTATTCTCTCATCAAAAAACCGGTATTTTCATGAAAATACCGTATTTCAATAGAATCATACGGTATTTGAAATTCATTGTGATATTTTCCTGAGATGAAAATCAAGAAACAACTACACACGGGTGGTTTCTGACCGGAAGTCCCGGGTTCGAGTCCCGAGGGTGAGGTTTCACCTTATTGTAGGATGAGTTCTGCCGTTGACTGGGAAGTCAGTTATGTCGTCAGACGGAGGGGCCAACCAACGGTCTTTCGCAGACGTCAACACGAGCTCGTTCGCTGACCTTGGACCTCACGTCCGGGGGCAGAGCTTGGCGAACGTGAAGGTTTGAAAATTTATAATTTCTCCGTATAAATCTTTCCTTTCTAGTAGCGATAAAAAAGGATAAACATTCTTCTTATCCATAAATGAGTCTTCCACGCATACCAAACTTCCTTCTTGCATGGCTGTTTTATCACTAAATACGATTATTTGCTTAAATTTGATCCCTATCACTAACATTCCCGAAAATAATTTTTTTAGTGGGCCAGTTTCTTATTCTGCACCTAATTATAACTAAAACAATATTAAAATTGACATTGAACGCTAACAGACATATTAATTCTTACGCGAGGGAAAAAGATGCGTTATGTTTAATTCAAAAATTTAAAGATTGAAGGATTTTAATTTACACCCATGTATTATTAGAAATTTCATTAAGAAAAAATATTAATAGTACTATATAATATTAATTAATTTTTAAAAAATATTTTAAAATAATTTAAAACTAATTAAATTTTAAATGTTGCATTAAATTTGTGTAAATTAATTTATCATTTGTTTGTTAATTTATAAATTTAATTCAATTAAATGTTAATTTTAATTGAAAAGTAAAAATTTAATATTAATAAACTCTTTTATTAATTAATAATGTTAGTATATATTTCTTCTTATTAAGGAAGAAACACTCCCTTTTCAAATGGCTCCTCCAGATGCATTTTACATGTAAGGTACCCGCGTGAGGGAAACCCCTTTCCCACATGCAATGTTAATAGCTAATAATAATAGTAATAAAAGTAATAATAATAATAATAATAATAATAATAATATAATAACATAATAATTTACTTTATTTCAAATTTCTCAATATTTGCAGTTAATGTCAAAATATATTAAACCCTTAATATAAACTAGGAAAATAACATTTTATTTTAGCCTATTTATTAATGTATAATTAAGATTTAATTGTGAAATGAAGTAAAAGGAAATCATTTTTAACAAAAAAAACAAAACTGGGCCAAGCCTGAGCGTTTAGTATTATCTCAAAAGGGGTCAAGCTTCCTCAGTTCGCCGAAGGAGGGTCAGGAGGAGGGAAAACGGGCCTACGCCTACGCTTTGGCGCATCGTTGACAGCCTCTCCATGTACGGAAATACAAAGACACTCTTAGGTCATCTCCAGGTCAGATGGAGATAGCTCGATGAAGGACACTAAGAAAGGTTCTCTTCAATGGAACCAATAATTATTATTTCACATTTCAACTTTTCCGATTTTAAATTAGGGGGGTTTTCAATACATACAACATGCAAAACATAACCTTGAACACAAACATTTACAATAATAAAAATAAATTTAATAGTTTTTAAAATATATATATATATATATATATATATATATTAAATATATATACATATATACAACATATATAAAATTATATAAAAAAAATATATGTGTTATATATATATATATATATATATATATATACAAATAATAATTTAACAATAAATATCAGTTATGAAATGATATTTGATTAATAAACATTTTTTGAGACATTATTAACTAAAACAATCTATTTGTCAACATGTATGGTGGAAAGCTATATTTCTTCATTGAAAATCCGGTATAATACCGGTATAACGCTATGGACGTCCATACCGAGTATAGACGTCCTATAGAGAATTTTACCGGTATAAATGAATAAAGGTATTTGAAATAGGTATGGAAAAATAGGTATTATACCGTATTTTTCAAGTATTCACCTCGGTCCCTGATACCAGAAGCAGAGAGGATTTCCATGTGTGGTCATCACTTAATCATGTTTCTCACTGCAATGTATTATCGGACTGTAATGTAATGTAATCACTGTAATGTAACTTCGGACACTTACCAGTACACAGACCTGCAAAGGTGGCTCAGGGCATCAACTGGTGTCACTGCACTGCCTTTGTCGAGAGGTCCCAATTCCGTCATTGGCAGGATTTTAGTCACTAGCTAAATAGCTAGGTCGAGTTAAGCCGTTGTTTGGAGGAGGATGTTAGCTTCCGGCTGCTCTAATTGGTAGTTTTCCGTGCTTTCTCCGATCAACATCAGGTGAATGCCGGGGCAGTACCCTAACAAATGGGCCATGGACCGCGCGTTCCTTTCTCTTCCTTGTCCTAAGCTCACACCTTACTTATACTTGTTTGACTTCCTGCAGTATACTATCACTCTTGTCAGGAGCTTAAAGCTTGTCCTGTGCTGCTCAGGGCAGATGTGATACCTGGAGACCCACGCCAGGATGGGAGATAACTGGTTGGAAAAATGCCTTCAAGATGACGTCCGTCGGCGCAGGATCTCGCCAACCAGCGGAGACACTTAGGGCTAATGATCTTGACAATTGACGCGCCCATAACCACTAATCAATCAATCAATCAATCAATCAATCAATCCAAGTAGTACACAGAAATTTGAACTTGAACTCTAAAAACTCTTTTTTTCAATATATTCTGTATGTTTTCTATACCTTACGATAGATAGATTTTCTCAAAACAATTTTGAAAAGCTTTTCGTGGAAGTGTCTATTTATCAATTAAAAAGTAGTAATTATTTTAAAATCTCACACGAAATTGGCGAATACAAGAAATGTTATTCCTGCTTCAGATGTATCATCCACAGCTTCAATACGCACTTTTCATAAAAATACGAAAATTTCTTATCCTTTAATTTTCAGTTACAATAATAATAATAATAATAATAATAATAATAATAATAATAATAATAGTCAATTCTAGCAAAGACGATACTTGAAACGACACATGAGGTGTTACCTCCACTGGCATATCTGTATGCTCACGAATTTCCAAATGATCTGCATGCTCCAAATGGTACGACCACTCACAAAACAGTGACGTCTGTTGAACTGTTTACAATACTGTACGACCAACAAATATTCAAACTGATCGCACGATAACGGCAAACAAACCGGATATTGTTATCCAGGATTTGGAGAAAAACGTGTCTACTTTTAGATACGGTTGTGCGATGCGATCAAAACGTCGTAATCAAGGAGGCAGAGAAACGTCTTAAATACAGAGTTTGGAAATCGAGATCAGTCGCTATGGGGCGAAAATGTTTCGGTCGTCCTGATAGCTTATCGGAGCTCCGGCTTTGTTCCGCAAAATTTGTGTAAGAACTTGTCTAAACTCCCAAGTTATTAGAAAGACTTGGAAGTGCAAGACATTCTTTATTGAAACAGCCCACATTTTGCGCAAAGTATTGTCGAGGCACCGAAAGTCCTTAGATCTCTCCTGAGAAGCTGAGTTGCAACCTGGAGTAGATTTTATATTCAATTGACTCATAATATCTGTAATCATAAGTAGAGGAATAATAATAATATAATAATTTAATAATAATAATAATAATAATAATAATAGCGAATACATTTCATAATAGTAAAATAAAGATTATCAAATTCAGTAAATTTCATTCAAAATTATTTCATTCTAAAGCTCAATATCATCAAAATGATTACATGACAAAAGACGAACATAGTTTTCAAACAACGCTAGTATCTTCCTTCATGCCTTCGAGTATCCTGTTGTCTCCTTTTCGACGTCTAAGAAACCCCAGTCCGAGAATCTCAGCACTCTCATTATCCGAAGCCAGGCACGGAGCGTGAAACAATGGACCGCAGCAATAGATCTCCACCGAAGAAACATGCTGCACAGCACTGAGAGGGCGAGGACTCAGCGATGATTTAGCGACTTAGTGATTCTTTCCTTCGAAAAATCTTTTGCTTCACGAATCTTAAAATAATGGCTAGGAGTGTAACCGAGTACGTCTACTCCGATTAATTAAAATATCTACAAATCATACTGACTAATGATTGCTATTAACTCTGTACATCTTTCAACCAATAGCTTTATGGCACTGTGATGAGAACTTGTAGAACCAGGTGAAAAATGTGCAAGTGTTGAAAAGTTCAAGAATTGCCGAGCAGGAAAATAAATTAAAAAAAGAATACACGAGGAGAGGAAAAGGGGCGTGGCA
Source organism: Teleogryllus oceanicus (assembly GCA_964035755.1). Classification (NCBI taxonomy): domain Eukaryota; kingdom Metazoa; phylum Arthropoda; class Insecta; order Orthoptera; family Gryllidae; genus Teleogryllus; species Teleogryllus oceanicus. The sequence continues at coordinate 13,760 of CAXIVR010001496.1, forward strand.
AAAGTTGAGGCGAGATGCCCGGCAGCGAACCACTCAGGCTGCGCGCATGTAAAACGGTGGGTAGGGCAGGTTACTGCGGATGGAAGGGAAGGGGCGAACCTGGGAAGTAGAGCGTAGCGGACGCGGCGGCAACTGCAAGACTGACTGACACAGAGGGAGTGACGGTGCCTGCAGGAAAGGGTGACGGCCAGCGCGAAAACGCCAAGACCTAACGGCTGACGCCGCGGCGCGGCGTTAGGGTGGGCGGCGACTGCTGCAACGACCTCCACGTCCACTCCGACGAGAAGTGGAGACCAACGATCATATTTGGTGCACCGAACGCACGTCAGTTTTGAAGAAGGCAGCAACCGTGGGGACGTAGACGAGGAATGACACGAAAAA
>CAXIVR010001498.1:0-10969 GCA_964035755.1 Teleogryllus oceanicus
AATTTTCTACAAATGTTTTTAAAATGTTTAATAAAGCAAAGATAAAATGACAAACAATTGATTAAAAAGAGGTCAGATGACAGAGGTCAGCAAACTACTCAAGCTGTTCAATACTCGCTGATGCAATCATGGCTGCTGCCTTCCGTTCAAGTGATCTTCACTTGAAAATTTTTGGTCTGAACTGAACCAGGAAATCTCTGTCTTTAGTTTTCGTGAAATCCGCCGCATGGTTTTGATAGGCGTCACAGGAACCTTAGATTTCATACTACGATTGGCATTAGAATTTGTGAACGAAGAAATCGAATAGATTACTCAGGAATTGTGTGAAGAATATTTGTCGCACCTCGTAAAAGTATTTTGAATACTATTAAAATTATGTTAAAATAGTTGGAATATGCGAAAAATGACGCTAAAAGATAACTAGAGGTGCTACCGAATGGCACAGACTCTCTAGTAGCAATTTTTTCTAATTTCCTTTGTGTGGTCTTGCTTCATTGTCTCGCTGGCTGTCATCTATCGTCACCCAAAACACATGTTTTGACATTTTTCTCTTCTTTTCGGATTCCAAATAGTATACCTACATAGAATATAAAATTCCAGATAATTAAAGAAGAGGAAAACCTTGTCCTAAATAGAAATTTTCATTGAAAAATTTTAAGCATTTTTTATGAAAATCGTGATTAAGCATTACTGGAAAGGAGGAATTTGAAACTCTTTTTCAGAGGAATCTCTTGAGTTTTCGAAAAACTTCATTGGAAGTCATTGGAAGCATTTCCACTTATAAATACAATAATGTATACAAATCTTAACGGTGTAGAGGTGCATAAAAATTAAATTTGTGTATTTTTAAAACAAAACGAAAGAGTATACAAAAATGAACTTAACGTCATACTTAAAAGTGCAATTAGCTCTATCTGTTGAAAACGTAAAAGAGTTTTGAAAAAAATGGCGTTTGAGCGTTTCTGAAAATGCGGAATTTTGTGCTTATTTTCACAAAAAACTGTTGAGTTTTCGAGAAATTTTAATCAACATTATTTAGAGCATATGTATACATAAATACAATAATGTGAACAAATTGGCTCTAATGGAAGTATGAGGGACGAGGGAGAGAAGACAGAAAATCTTTTTGTTTTTAAAATTGCAAATATTGTACGTCATATTGCGAGGAAACTATTAAAATTTTCAAAACAATGTACAAGACCTTAATGAAAGAACTAATTATGGACAATAAATTTCATTTAAAGGAAAAATCTGCAATTTTGTAGTTGTGGGCAGACGCCAGAAACATTCAAACTTTTACAATTTTCGAAAATCCTGTTAACCGTGAAAATAGAACTTATGCCACTTTTATAGGTGTTTTTTCCTCTGTTATTACAATAACTTTAAAGAAAAAATTTTAAGCAAAACTTTTGAGAAAATTGCCAGAATGTCCGTGGGGCTTGATCTAAAAATCCCCAAGTTTTAAAGAATGGTTTTCAAAATTTCAAAGCTTCAACTACAGATAGATAGACAGATGTTGTGTCTTCAATTTGAAAAAAATCCTACGCCAGGTTTAAGCGCTAGTAATGTTCACAGACGGACAGACGGCGGGCGTTTCGCTTTCAATTGAGTTTTCGGCATCAAGGACCAACAAAATAGAGATTCTGGCGACACCACGTATTAGAGGCCTTTTTTTTCTTAATTAAGCAACTGCATCTATCCAGGTTATCAGGATCCGGTAATGAATTTTTTCTGCCGAAAATCCGCCGTTTTTTCACGCAGCATTACATAAGTCTCTGCATTACGTATATTACTCCGTATATACCTAGGTATGCAAGAAAGTAAAAATATTTCATTAAAATCTGTCTTCTATTTATAATATACTCGTAGAACTGTGTTCAACATGCTCTTAATAATTCACTTCACCACAATAAGAGCCTCAGTTAATCCCATACTGCAGTTCAGTGGATAATTTTTTCGTCTACGTTTCTGCATCCCACGAAATTTGCTAGAACTTGAAAATTAATAATTTGTATTACTGTTTCTTATATTAACTTCATATTATTACATAATAAGTTTGGCTAACCTGAGATAAACAAATACAAAAAAAATAAAAAGCATATCTGGCTTAGTTAACCAAACTGTCCTGTATATCAATACATGTAACTGGAATTATTTTCTGACGTTAACTATCAACTCTACAGAATTTTGCATAGTGTAACGATTAAGGACAATGTACTGAAATTACATATGTTGATTGATTTGATTTGATTTTTTCGTGTTTCCGGGCACGCCAACTACTTTGATCATTAGTCCCGTTAGTGTAGTACACGTTTTTCTCGGGATATGTGCGGTGATCTTTCCCCGCTGGATGGCGAGACCCGGCGCCGACCTACTGTCGGCTAGTGGGGTTTCCCCCTAACCACGACTCTCCCACCAGCGGGGCACCGCCCCAGCCCGGACAAGCTCTAAGCTCCCAACCGGCCTCCCGAATATGTGTTAGTGTAGTGCATGTTAGTGTAAGTGTAAGGGGAGAGGAGGGGACAAGGAAGAGGAAGGAAAGATCGCGCGCGGTCCGTGGCCCGTTTGGTAGGGTACTGCTCCGGCATTCGCCTGGTGTTGATGGGAGAAACCACGGAAAATCAGCAGCGCCGTCTGAATTCTCCTCCAGACAGCGACTGAATTCGACCTAGCTGAAAAGCTAGTGTCGAAAATCCTGCCGCCATCAGGACTCGAACCTAGGACCTCCCTGTCAGAGGCGCTGCAGTGGCATCAGTTGATGCACTGAGCTACCGCTCCCGGTATGTTTTAATTAGGAAACGGATTTTCATGTAAATACATGTTTTCATAGGAACAAGGTACCTGCTTTGAATTTGTTTTCTAGAGTTTTCTAGAAATTCTGAATTAATTGAAACCATTTTTATTTTACATATTTTTACATATTTTACCTTTACCACTATTTTTTAACATATTTCGTTACAATCGAATATTACTTGTACAAAAAAATATCAAATAAGAATTTCCCAATAATATTCCGGAAATCTGTTTTTCTGATAAACTTAGCAATAGAACACTGCACGTTTGTGTCCTCCTGACCTTCGCTCCGACTGACCCTCTGCCCTTGCTTCTCAGAAACCGCGTAGGATGAGCGGATGGTCAAGAAGCAGAGTGTAAGCAATCACATGCTTTCTCGTGTTATATTCAACCCACGCGCAACACAATATTCATCGAACAAACATTGTTTTGAATGTCTGCCTTATCGCGCTTCATGCGCCCCACCTACGCGATACCTCTCTGCCTCATAAATGTGAAAATCGGAACCTATCAGTATTAGCTCTCCACTACAACTGGCACAATTGAATTTTATCAGCACAATTGAAAATGATGTCCATGGTAGGCAGAATCTGGCTTACAAGATCATGAAACATCTAAAATCAGAGGAAAAGGACAAAGCAGAACTAAACGTAATAAAGAAAGATGACTGGATAAAATATTATAAAGATCTCTTATATGACCCAACTGTAATTGATGAAGATAATTCATAATACAACAACCCTCAGATAGACCCTTTGAGCAAACAAGAAATGGAATATGCACTGCCAAGCATGAAAAATAGAAAAGCTCCTGGGGTAGATGGTATCAATGCAGAACTCCTAAAATATGGAGGTGAAGAACTGAAGAACAGACTTCTTGAACTATTTAATAATTGTTGGAGAAAATGCCGAATACCTGATGCATGGAAGAAAGCAAAAGTCATCTCTCTTTTTAAAAAAGGAAATAGAAGCCAGCCACAGAATTACAGAGGAATAAGCTTGATCAACGCTTATAAAGTTTACACAAAAATAATAAATAAACGGCTCACAACAATCTCAGATTCACTCTTATTGGAAGAACAAAGTGGTTTCAGGCAAGGAAGATCGTGTACAGACAATGTGTTTACCATAAACCAAATAATAGAAAAGAGACGAGAGTTCAATTTAGAGACCCACATAGCTTTTATAGATTATGAAAAAGCGTTTGATAGAGTTAATCGTGAATTTCTCTGGCAGATTCTTCGAAAAAGGGCTACCTTTCCACTTGATAGAAGTTATTAAATCCCTCTATCACAAAACAAGTATTAATTTACAAGTTCAGAACAAAATGTAGGAAGAGTTAGAAGTAAACAGAGGTGTAAGACAAGGGTGTAGCTTGTCCCCCACATTGTTTAATATTTATATTGACAACATTGTAAGAGAATGGAAAAGTTTAAGTAAACCAAGTATTTGGATAAATCCAAATACACCTCTACAATAAATTCTGTATGCTGACGATCATATAATTATAGAAGAGAACGAAATAAGTCTGCAAAAGTCCTTGTACCAGCTAAATAGAATATGCAAACCATATTGTCTCTCAATATCTGTCTCTAAAACTAAAGTGATGGCATTCAGAGGCAAGTATCCTATCAGAACTAAATAATAATAGAAGACAAAGTAATAGAGCAAGTGAAACATTTTAATTATTTGGGCTGTGATATCACATACGATTACAGTGATGATATAAAAACAAAATTACAACGTTTCCAACATACTTGTGGAACAATAAACAAATATCTTCAGAATAAGACTAGAAAAGAGACACTGTTAAAATTTTATAAAGTCATGGCAGTACCACAACTGCTTTACGGGTGTGAATCATGGACATTAAGAAAAGAAGATAAAATGAAGATACAAGCCTTGGAAATGAAATTCTCCGAGAGTAAACGCTGCACCTATTGGACAAAATAAAAACGAAGATATAAGAAAGGAACTTAACATTTTTTCTATCAATGAAAAAGTAAATGAATACAGATCACGGTGGGTACAGCACTTAGGAAGAATGTCTCACGAAAGGATCCCCCGACAAGCCTTTATGTACAGACCACGAGGAAGAAGGGACATTGGCCGTCCACGACAGAGATGGTGTAACGAAGCCGGAACAGGGAATTTCCCTAATCCGTGAATTGAAGAAGAAGAAGAAGAAGAAGAAGAAGAAGACTACAACTGGTCACTTATGCAACGGGTCTTCGTAAAACTACTGGCTCTACTTTCAAATATTTTACGTTTCATATAGCAATCTTATTGAGTGGTGTGGAGTGGACTTGTGCGAGACAATGCCAAAAATCGCAGCGACATCCAAAGAGTTAGTGGCTAGATACATCCGCGAGTTTCCTAATGAAACCAGAAGTGACTCGAGTATATTGTACTGCGCATGCTGTGAGAAAAACATGCGGTGAGTTTCAAGTCACGCAGCACATCGCTACAGCAAAACACAGAGAAAACAAAGAAAGAAAATTGAAGCTTCAGCAAACATTTCTGACATCTTCACTTGATATTCAATCAAGTAAGTCAGTTTTCTTTACCTATTTGTGTCGTGTGTTGGTTAGAGCCATTTACAAAGTCACGACCCTGAGTTCAAGAACTTCTTAGAATGGCAAACAAATTCCGGATGAAAGCACACTCAGAAAAAATTACATGAAAACTATTTATTTGGAAACTCACTAAAATTAGAGAGGAAATAAAAACTGGTAAGGTCTGGGTTTCAATTGAAACTACTGACGTTCAAGGAATATATATTGCAAATATTATTGTAGGAAAGATGTGCCCTGAATCTCCTTCGACATCATTTCTATGAAATTATGAACTTTTAGAAAAATGCAACCACGCTACAATTGCCATGTTTTTCAATGATTCGATGAGTATGCTGCCGCCCCCCCCCCGCTTACTGCGAACTTGGTGTCAAGAATGTGCGGATTTCTGTGAACAAACAATTTCAACCACGATTTTGCTCTTTTTTAAGACAGCACATTCGTTACTCGATGGAAAACAAACAAATATTTTTTTACAGAAAATTGCCTTACGCGTTTTTCGATTGGGGGTGGGGGCATTCCCTTTAATCCCCACCCCCGCGATCCATCTCTTGCTACACGGTACTCCCATTTATTGAACAGTCGCTTCTCGTAAACATTGTAATATATACTACGAACGTATTTTGTATTTCGAATAAAATTTTTATTTGTGGTGAAATCTAGTGTGGAATTACTTCTGTAGAGATAGAACCTACTTTCAGCCACACTGAATGCATGTTAAGTACTGATTGGCGACGTTCTATGCCCGGAAAATGATTGTGAGAACAATTTTAAACCCAATAATGAATTTTTATTACCCAATAATGAATTTTTATTTTACATATTTTCTATTTTTTCTTACATGTTTTGGAGAAAATGAGTACATATGTATGTACATATTTTGCATTTTTTATTACAATAAATTCCGTTTCCTAATTAAAATGTTCTAACCGAAGTGCTAGCAGTACGTTTTTTCGAAATTTTGATTGATAAAAACGAATGGCGGCATGCATGGTAATAGTCTAGGTTTTTGCTATTACAATTGTTTGGTGATGGAAACACCAGAATAACGTTCGTAAAAAAACTATTAATTTTAACTTACGTTCATTGAGCAAAATAACTTCTTTACAGTGTGATAGGTTAAAGCTCTGATGAGTCCCAACGAAAAAGGTACGTCTTAATCCATTTATCGAGTACTTTATGCTAACAAATGAAGCTGAATAATAATGTTATCTTCTAAAATATTTTGATATTTCGATAGCAAGAAAGTCGTCGAAGGACATTAAGCGACAGTGTTGCGTAATATTCATTTTCCCACTTCCCAGGCAATATTCTGCGTCCGTTCATTTTCTGACTCCAAATTTACAATTAGAGAAAGCGTAACTCCCCATCTCCGTTTAGATAGACTCTAACATTTTCTTGAGAAACTTCAATAAAATATTTTAATAGTCTTTAATTTGTAAGCTTAATTTAATTAATTTAAATTACTTAATTAATTTAAGTTCATTCACATTTAACTTTGTAATTGCAGAATTACATGAATTCAAACGGATTGGTAAGGCTGTATTAGTATTTTTTGATATTTTGCGATTAAATAAAAAAATAGTACACGCATTGGTAGTGATGTAAAAAACGATAATAATATAAACGTATAAACCTGTTTTTATATATTTATATTATGAGTCATGAGATTTGAAATTAAACGTGCAATTTTTCCTCTTGCAGCCGTCGAAACTGTCGCTTTTGGGGACAGTGGCCTTCGCTACCTCTGTTCTCGCAGAAGTGCCGGCCCCGCGAAGGCAACGTTCCCTAAATGCGACAATTGCAACGGTTGCTAACAGGAAATCTCTAAAATCACATGTCTGAAAGTATAATTTTATACTCAATATACTATCAAAACATTAACGTATGTTACATCAATGCGTTCGTCTATTTATGATTATCTATCGCTAGTGAAAAAAACTTAACGGTTCCATTTAAAAAATCAAAGATAATTAATTTTCTCGAAAACTAAAAATATTTCAAATTATATCTCTACCACACATTACTTCCCCATGATTCCGCATTGTTAAGCGAAAACTGCATTTAGATCTCGGGAACCGTTTAGAACTTATGAGGTGGCCCATAGTTGGTGAGACTCTGTATAATTCTATTTCTCAGAAAATTTTCATTACGAACTTTTCTATTTTCCAATAAATAAGCGCTTTTTACAGCAGTTATTATGTTTTATTTAATAAAAACCTCATGAAAACATTGTTCCCTTTTGTAATTCAGTTACCCACCTCCCAGGAATGTTTCCGCGCTCAAATTTCTTTCGTTGCCCGCTGCAGCGACGATTTGGAGTGGCAGCACCCGCGAGGCATAAATAGGAACACGAATGCCCATGCGGGCAAAACTGACCGCCCTTGATATAGATTCTGCTAGGATATTATTTGATTGACAGTCACAACTATTACGATTACAAAATTTTACAATCTTTTATTTTAGTCCTCAATATTCTCTTCGAGATTTTGACAATTTTTTTCTGACGCTTGGCATATTGTCAGTCCACACAGCAGGTATTCTTCAGCTCACCGATCGCAATAAGACGTGACTTGAACCGCGAGTACTTGGAAACAGATATCACAAATATCTATAATCTGAAATTTGAACTGCTTGTATAAGTATTAATTCCTCTCCGCCCCGCCGCAATTAATTTTTATAATTTTATCTGCTATATGTTCCTTAACTTTTGCAATCATACAATGTGTCTTTCTGTATTGATTTTTTGTTTAATTTGAACTGCTACTAATCCTCCCGTTGCATCCCCCCTTACCGTTTTTGAAATTTTATCTATCTTAACAAATTTTTTAGAGTTATCCATCAATTGTAATTTAATTAATTTTTCTATCTTTTTGTGTATTTAATTATAATTTTTTGTATCTTGTATTCTGTAGACGCGATGACGGCAAAGCCGTCGAAAGCCACTATCTTAATAAAGCTGATATGTTGACGAAGATGACCTCTTTTATTTCTTCTTATAGAACTAAACAACATTCAATCAGAACTCCACAAAAAACTATAATGATAATAGGCACTATTTGGTAATCTCAGTATTAAAAATTCATGAAGCCCGAGAAAGGTTCAATCCCAAACTTTGTCCAACTAGGAAACGAACTCGCTTAGGTGGAGATTGTTCCCATACCCATTACACTATTATCTCCCAGAATCACAGCCCTCCGACACAAAAAGGTTGGATAAATTAACACATGCTCATGACCGAGAAAAAAGGTTTGTTTGAACTTTCGTGGGTCTCACAGTCCCAGTATCTACTAATGTTTAAGTAGGTGTGATACTATAAGTTTGAGATGGCCTGTTGGAAATTACTGTTTGGAACTACTGTATGAACAGAACTTTTCAGAGTTCAATTCAATAACACGGCGACTCGGCAAGCGACCTCTCTGAGGTCATTTCAAACATGCGCGTGAGGATTTTATGCTTCCTTCAATGGAAATGGAAGCAACGTTAATTAAAATGAAGATATGGTTTGAAATTTAATACATTAAATAAACATTTTTTCATCAGGAAATTGCTGTCATTAAAATTAATCAGGTCATACTTAATTTCCCATACAGACTATAAATTTCTATCATTACATGTCAATTATGTATAAGATCGTTATTACCAGAATAAATCATCAGATTGATGGTGTACTTCTCAATATGGAAAAGTATACAAATGAGTGTTATAATAGAAAGAATGTTCGTCTTCCTAAAACATGTGTACTGTTTAGGTGCATTCTTATTTCTATATTTAAATGTTGTAGATTACATTAAACAAAACTCTTATTCGTTTATTATATTGAATTTAATTCTTTTACTTTTAAATTTTGACAAAGAACGTTTCCCAGAAAGGGAGTAACGAAGCATTCTCCAGGAGAAGTGTTATTGGATTGGTGCCAACATTCAGACTCCGCCTCTTATGCCCAAGGCGAGGAGAATGGAAATCATCCCAGGATAGGCCACTTGAATTACTAAAAAGCCAATGATAGCGTTGCTTGCCTACATTGAAGATTTCAAGCCCGGTGTCGATTTTTTACTCTTAATTATTAAAAGATGAAACAGCATTAAATTCCTCTATTGATAAATTCATTACAGGTAAAAATGTATGGTTCTATTCAAAAATTCACATGATTCAATTTCCCCTAAAATTAAAATAATACCAGAATATATCTGCTGCCTAAAACTTGCCTCGTGGAATAAATATGAATGATCTATATACCGCCTCTTTCAAAAGCATTTTGCAAAATAATTTGTTGATAATAATTTCCTCGCTAGACGTTAAAATATACACTTTGCACCACTGAATAGAATGCATCAACCACAAAAAAATCTTAAATTTGGACAAGTTGTTAAACGTTTTGAATTTACAGGGTTTATTTATAACACAGCGAATCAAAATAACCAAACTACTGTTTCAACGATACATGAAGAATAGAAATTAAATTTCGAAAGTTAAAATCCCTGAGCAACAATTTCCATCGTTTGTCGAAGTCCAAATCGTTAATAAAAATTTTAAACAGCTAAGCAAGACACTGCAAAACTATTTGAATTTTATACTTGACTGCAAATCAATGAATTGGAGGTGAAAACAAGTGAGGGTTGCATCAGACGCTAAGATCAAAACAATTGCTATCTCGAAACAAAAGGGGATAGCTTCGTTGGATTAGGCATTTTCATCTTGTGTAAAGGGAATTGAGATGGGATAATAAAAAGAATTGCAAATTGTAAATTTATAAACAATTTCCCAATTTTGCAATTCTAAATGGAAGAGTTTTCGATGTCCCAAACCCAAAAAATGCAATTACAATTTTGCAACAATTAACAAATTTTTTAAACAATTCCGAAATGTGCGCTAATCCTGCGGGGTGTACCAATTGCCCTGATTTGATGATAGCAAAATAACAAATTTGACATGAGATGCAAATTAATATCTAGTTTAATTATTTACTTAATGATAAATATACAATTGGACTTTTGAATTTTACTTTCTTTTATTGTAATGTTTCCCAGCATCTTTAAAGATTCGAGAAAGACAGTATTTTTTCATTTTTGCCAATGTAATATGACATGAACAATTGAAAATATGCAATTATAATCGTTTTCTTATCAATTCTGTAATAAACTGGTCTTTGATAAGTTAAAAATTGTGTTTGGACAAGAATATTGGGAAATTTTAATGTGTATAAGAACGTATTTTTCTCAAATTAGTGTTATTTATTGATATCAATGATTCTTTAAAATAATTGTGTTAACAGTGGTTTTAAATGCTATGTGTTCATATATATTTCAATGAATTTACTTTCATTTTCATACAAGTGTTTTTCCATGTATTTTTTTTTTGAAAATACTTCCACTATAACTAGAGCGCCCGCCCTTTTGTACGTCGTAATTTTGTTGGGCCTCCCCTGCATCGAGATTGGCTACGATGGTTTTTGAGGCTCCCCCTGCGACGTTTCGTCATGACAAGGGCTGACCGTGCAAAGCTGAACTAGCCCAGACCCCGAAATTTTTTCAGTACCAATGAACGCCCTAATATCTAAAATATTTCCTTACTTTCCAGAGAAATCTATAAAATGACATAGAG
>CAXIVR010001500.1:0-17342 GCA_964035755.1 Teleogryllus oceanicus
AATTGCATTCCAACCCGATTAAATGTTACTGATAAGCGTGTACGATGTTTAGAAAAATGGTATCTTAATGTAGAAATGTAAAAGTTGCCAAATTAATAACTGTATAACAAAACATAATTTATCCCCCTCATAGACGAGTATTCCTTTTCTAGAGTGGCGTTCCTGTCTAAGGGGTTTAAAAAGTTGTATTGCTTTCGTGACAATTTAATGCATTAAAAATACATATATATGTCACAATACAATGATTTACCTACATCCTTTTACATTATCATTTACGTAGTTTGTATCAAAATGACGCGCCGGGAATTACTTATTCCAATCTTCAAGTTTATACAAATATAATAGAATCATTTTATATCAATATAACTTACTAAGTAAGCTGGGACATGTCACGATTCTTATTATTATATTTTAATGTTTGTTACAGTGTTGGATTCAGGATGCATCTCGCCTGCGCGCTATATTACCACTTCTTCAATTTTGCCCGAAAGTATGAAAACTGTTTTAATATTTTACTGGGGAAAACAGATTCATCAGGTGAAGTCTATCAAGGAGACAAACGCCGTTTTGAGATCAAAAATCGAGTCGCAGGATAAAGAGCTCGTGCGTAATTTCGGCTCATTCTTTGTGTAGTAAAATGATAACGGAAGATCTTAGAAGTAAAATGTATGTAAAATAAGATGTTAGGACATGGAATATTGGTGATATCTACACAATTAGATCAATTTCCCTTTTGAAATCAGTTTCCAAATCGGAATTGATATTTTGAGTAGTGCCTCAAATAATTGTTTGATGGTATTCGAAGGAAGACGGAAATATGTGAACAAGATATATAGTTTTATACGACTATTACAGATGATACGAGACCGTTTGGCTGTGTTACAGCATCACTAGTTTGACACGTGAAGAAAAATATATTGAGACTGAAAGGACTGACTCCCAGCTTGCCCGTCTGAAAGTTCGGCCTCCGTGCCGCAGACCGCCAGGTTTGGCCGTTCGGCCGCGTCGATGGAGGGCCCAGGCGGGTCGGGTGACGCAGGGAAAAGGGGGAGGGGGATCAGGTATTTTTTCCGAAATTTCACTTTACGCCGCTTCTATTCATCCGAATTGCATGATTTACACGGCGCTGGATTCAGGAAGCCCGTCGCCATCGCGCTATAAGCCCACATTTTTAATTTCTTCCCGAACTCTGAAAACGTTTTCAAAAATTGTTTGAAATCTTTTTTGAAAACACGGCATCGTGGCGTAAATTCTATTTTAAAAAGGAGTCCAATGCTGTTTACATATCGAAAATCGGACAATTTGTTCAGACGTTATCGATCTAGTAAATTCCGTGTGATAGTGCTGCGATCTATTGATTTTTCCTATAAGTATTTTTCGGTGCATTTAGCCTTAAGATTTTGCTCCATTATCTGGCCAGGTGCCATCTATAGTCGCCCAAAGTACATTTGTTTTTACATTTCCTCAACTTTTTGCTTTCCTAGTAGTACAAGCGAATTATTACTTCAAGAATATTAAAGAAAAGTAAAAAACGTCCTAAATAGAAAATTTCAAAGAAAAATTTGAAGAGGTTATTAAAAAAATGGCGATTAAGCATTACTGTAATTGCGAAATTTTAAGCTCTTTTTCACAGGAATCTATTTAGTTCTTGAAAACATCCATTTAAAATCATTTGAAGCACTTCCACTAACAATTGTAATAATGCATACTAGTCAATAAAAATATCCATATCAATGAAGTGATAGGGATTAAAAAAAAATAACATTCGTGTAATTTTTGAAAAAACAAAAGAACATACCAAAATGAACTCTACGTCGTATGAAACAGAGCACATAACACTATCTATTAGAAAAATTTGAAGAAAAAATTTGGAGCAATTATTGAGAGAAGTCAAAATAATCACGTTTGTATATTTTGAAAAAACAGAAGAATAGAGCAAGATGGCAATCATGTCACGGTATTGAGTTCGTTAAAATTTTTTCATAGCAAATATTCCCGTGCTATTGCAAAAACTACATTTAAAAAAACAAATTCACATGACCGTAATGAAAGAACTATTAATGGACAAAAAAATTTCATTTGAAGGAAAAAATCTCTGTCTTCAATTTTGTAGTTGTAAGAAGACTCCGAAAAAATTCAAATTTTGGCAGTTTTCGAAAATTTAGAATTATCCGCGAAAATCGGCCCTATTTTTTTTCCTTCCTCACCTTCCCTCTATCTCCCTTCGTACATCGTACGCAGCACAAAATGGATTTTTTACAGTCAAATCGACACGCGTGTCAAATGTCGAAAAACAAAACTAACAACTGGTGTAATCCATGTACTTTTTATTCTAGAGCTTTATCCAACCAACAGCGGTTCTTTACGTCCGATGGGACGCGTATTCGACCAACACTTGCGGGTTCCTCTGATCGGGGTCAGCAGAACGCGAGGCCCTCCCGATAACACATACAAAGTCAAGGGACAAACAACCATGCCCAAAGCAGGACTCGAATTCGCGCCCTTTCGGACCGAAGCGCAGAGTCGGTACAACTTATTTTAAATTGACAATCAACGCCTATTTACACTTTCACCTTGACCGTTTAGCGATCGCGAGAAGTCAACGTAAGTGCGCTTTCGACCGCGTTATTATTGGAAGAGCTGCAGCCCTCACCTCTTCGGGAGCCGCCTGCGCGATCGCCCCATTGGGCCGCCGGCCGCCGCTGCCAGCGCGCGCGCCACCTCCCTTGCGTCGCACAGCGCCGCGCCGCAGCATGGCTTCCAGCGCCGCCAGCGCCCCTCTTGTTCCGCCCCGCCCGTGCGGCCAGCACCAGCGCCGAGTCGCCGTCGCGGGCAGGCACCGCAGGCGAGAGCCCCACCAAGACCAAATCCTTTGCGCGCGCCCACTCGCCCGCTCGCGCCGCCACCAACGCGCCGAGTCGCCCGCCGCGTCCCCCACTCCACCGCCGGCTCCGCTAGCAGCCACTCGAAGAGGTCGGAGCGGTGGTTGTGGCGGGCGGCGGCGCACGCGGTGGCGCCGCGGGCGTCGCGGGCGCCGAGCGGCGCCCGCCTCCACCAGCCGCCGCGCCTCTCCAGCTGGCCGTGGGCGGCGGCCGCGTGCAGCGGCGTGCGGAGCAGCGCGCCGCGCGTCCGGGTCCGCGCCCGCCGCAGCAGCTCCTTCGTCGCCCTGGCCGCGCCTTGGCGCGCCGCCGCGTGCAGCGCCGTGTCGCCGCGCGCGTCGCGCTCCTCGAGTGCTGCGCCGCGTCTCCACAGCCTCTCCAGTTCGCCCTTATCGTCGCGCGCCGCAGCCTCGTGCAGGGTCTTGTTGAGAGGACCTTCCTCGATGGAGTGTTCGGGAGAGGCGGCGGCGCGGCGCTGCGGCGGGCTGGAGAAGCATCGTCGCTGGGAGGGCGCGTCCTGCAGCGCCTGCAGCTGGGCCTGCAGGGCGTCGACACGTGCAGTGAGGCTGTCCACCCGCGCGACCAAGGCCTCCACGGCAACGGACCCTGCAGGCTCCGTGGCCTCGCTCGCAACCACCGCCACCAGCCACGCCGCCAGCAGCACACGCGTCGCAGGCATAGTGTAGCAAACCCTTTTCTCTGAAAAAAAAAAAAAAAGGAATGAACTACTTTCGCTACAGTAGAACACACTTCCTCGCATTATTTCTAAATTTGCAATTTTTCAATCATTAGAGAGTTCAAAAAACTGAGATGTAAATCATTGTTTGATTTATCTACGGAAGAATTCGAGACCGGCGAAGATTGAATCTACTTGTATGATTTAGTGAGGGCTGTTTCACATCTGTCTTAATCACACTCCAAACATATAACACAACAAAAATGAACCCTTCTAAGGGTTTTCGTGGTACAAAAAGCTTTCAATTGAGAAGTTACAAGATTAGAGCACGATGGGTCTAATTTATCTTTGCAAGAACTACATTTAACAAAATAAGCTTCCCCGGATTTATTGTTGATTCGTAGAACTTCATGACACACCTTGATATATCCGACATTGAGAGATATAATTCAGTAATTACACACAACACAGTTCACGAACTCAGACGAAACAAGCAATATGAATACATTTTTTGTCAATTCAGTTTGTAAAAGTTTTATTTACGAAAATCAGTTCAGTACTAAATTCCGAAATTTCGTCTCACATGACGACAAAAAACACTATTTCTGAGATGAGAATTCGTTTGAGAGAAACACACGCACAATCTTTGCAATCTCGAGGTAAATCTCCTGCTTCCAATTGCACTGTCAGATCAGGGTTCCCAATTACCTAATATAACTCAATCGGGAGTGTTTTTCGTATCGTAAAAATAATAAATGTAGTTAATCGGTATCACACATAAACATAGCTAAATCTCAATTCTTTCCGCCATTTTAACCCTTTCAGCGCTAATGCAGGATATATCGGCGCAGAACTTTTTGTGCCACGCGCTAATGCCGGATATATCCGGCGCAGGTCGGTAGTGCCATGAGGGCTAATGCCGGATATTTCCGGCGCGCGATGTTTCGTCTGCTTTCTGATTTTATTCCTAGGGGGCAGTACAAGCTATTGGCTTGGCACGACATCTACAGCTTCCTAAAAGTACTAAGTAGCTGTAGTATTTTTTCTGACCAATAGAGGGGCAAGAGTGTTGAAGCCGAATTCATCTGCCGTCGTGCGCGGCGGAGGCTGGCGGGCGGCCGGCGTTGACTGACAAAGGAGTCGCTCGGTACTTGGACCGCGCGCAGGTCAAAACATGCGAAATTATATGGCTCCAGCACCCTCCACCAAGGAGGGTGCTGGGGCAATAAAAATCTCTGTGCAAAATCTACCCATCCTGGTTTTTGTGCCTCAGTTTGTGTTGAGCAGAAGGTCGGAAGATACACCGACTCGCCTGACACAGCGACATTTTCCGACTATCGTCCCATCAGAAACGCAACAAATAAAAAAATAAATAAATAAAAAAAGAAAAGCTCAGCGAAGATGCGTCGTTTGTTCTAAGAACAAGCTAGATTGCTGGCCAGCTAAAACGCCGAACTAACGGAACAACTTTTGAAAAATGTCACTGGCAGATGAGAACATACATTTATACTCGATTGAAGGTAGTTTCGTTTCGTTTTATGTTGACAAAAGTTGTTGCCAAGAGTCACACAAATACCCTGTATATATTACCTTCAAGCGGTAGGGACATTTTTTAAAATTTAAGTTTGCAATGAAACAAAGACTACTTCCGTAGATTCCCAACATTCAAAGCCATCCAAGTGAAGTTGTGTTAGTTTACGAGTGTTGCTAAAGATTTGCATTTTGCGGTTTTGGTGTTCTTCGTTCTTTGCGTTTTATCATTCAATTTATTTATTTAGTAGTACTAGGCGTTTTTGAGTTTTATTTATTATTTTCCAATTGTTTTCTTTAGTAATAATAATAAAGTTAATTGAAATAGTTATAGTAGTTCATTATTTGTTGTTGTCAAGTGTCCCTTTAGTATTTCTTATTTTAAATTAATTATATTATATTTATTATTATTTTTTCTGAATTCATTTTAATTATAACTGGAAAATAATGGTTAGCCCAACAACATCTGGGTCTATACTTAATATTAAACCTTAGAAGATAACACGCATTCAAAGACTGTCTCTGGCAACAATGGATAAGTTATTGAAGACTTACTTACACTAATGATGATTTTCATTATATTTTTTGAACTTACTTTTAAAAGCTAATGAATAATTGAACAGATAAATTAAATGGATGCATTTGCATTGATATTGACATAACTGGACTTTAGGAACAATTCATTAGATCATTTAAAATCTACCATGTATATCACGTTAATTAACTTCAATAATTGTGGTTTTATTTGCGTTCAATAAAACTCATTACTACAACTTCAAAACGTGAAGGAACTGTTGAACACATTCAAAAGCATTAATAAATAGAAGTATGACCCAGATAACTTTGAGGTTGTATTTTTCATTTGCACTTGACATTTTTTAACACTTCTTAAGCTCGCAATAGTTGATAATGATAATTCTTAATTAATTAATTTATTCACAGAGTTAATATTCGTTTATAGATGAACATCTTTTTTTAATTCTACCGAAAACCGAAACATGTTTATTGAACAGTGGACAAGACTCGAGACCGCGCGGGGATTGTAATGAGACAACAAAGAAAACAAAAGCGAAAACTTGATAGAGTTATAGTTTCATGTTGGCTATTCCGACGGGAAATCTTTCAAGCTGCCATATTGCGAATTTAGTGCGGCCTAATACATGGCCGGGAGTCAACGTCGTGAATCCAGCTCATGTGTGCGCAATGTGACGTAGGATTATGTTGCATCCATGTTTCATGATTTACCATACCAAAAATAGATATTTATGTCACGAGCCCTTTCAAACGTGTCTTTAAGATGCAGCCGGAAGGTTAACTGCGAGGCGGAGCGATAGCGAAGCCGAGTATTTAAACCCTTTCCCGCTAAGTCCTAAAGACTAATAGAGGACGAGTTACATCAATGATTTTTTTTATTTTTTTTTATCTTAGTTTATCGCTTATTAAAAATAAACTTTATCACTTTCGGGGTTCAGAATTGTCATTATTCTTGATTTTCTGTAGCAAGGGTTGGTGGTACTGGGTGCTTTGTTTGTGATCAGACAGTTGAATGTTTTTCTACTAATGCAAGCAGAATCGAAACCCGAGAGTCCATATGTCTAGCAACGGCCGCTAAAATGATCGGGGTCCATTAAAATATTTTAGCGGCCGTTGCTATGGACGCGCTCTTAAAGCAGTATTTAGATGGTTGGTTGTTAAGGGGCTAAGTGCGTGTTTACTAACGTAAATAACAAAAAACATATTAAATCACTTACTGTCTTAAAAATTTGAAAAAAAATATAAATAAATTTAAAAAAATATTTCTAACTTCGCCAGTGTCGGTCCCAAAATCCGGATCAAAAGAAGGATGGGAAATATAAGCAGTTTTCCCGCGCCGCGCCCCCACAAAGCGCGCCCAGAATCAGGCCCAGGCGACCCAACGGGCCGGGTGACTCCCGGGCCCGGGGACGCGCTGATGCCACAACAACGTAGCACAAAGGGTTAATTTTTCGCTATTCTTATGCAGGAGAAAGTTATGTCATGCTGTGCGAAAAACGACGAATTTTCATCGAAACCTTTTTACAGGCCTGGTGAGAAACGTGGATAAACTCTTCAATGAAATGCGATTAACTCGTAAGGGGAGGAGGGAGAAATACGGACTCGTACGTGCAACAGGGAAAGGAAGGCGCGACCTCTGACCCTGCCCGCTTTGACCTACGGGGGGCGCGCCCCGCCAATCATTCAGAGCTCGCGCGTTATTTTGGCGATAAAAACTCTGGGGACCTCATGCACAATAGCTGACAACCCAGCTCTCAGCCTCTCTCCGCGGGGAAACGAAATATATTTTGATTATTTCGTTTCTCCATCATCACGGTAGACATTGCCGATATTTCTAGTACAAAAGCTAATATTTCCCACACCAAAACACTGACTTAAAAATTATTAACAAATGCCCCAAAGTTACTATTGCATCTTTCCTAACATCTTTTCCCCCTCTTTTCATGTGGATCTTTTTCTAATAATTCAAATAGCTATTAACTTTAATCGCATAAAATATTTCAAGATACGTATTATCTCATTATTATGATATCTTATTTTTCTTCTAATGTAATATTTTGAGAATTGATTATTTGCTATTAAATTTAGATTTTTACTATAATTAAATGTAAAACATATGAACCTTCAGTGTTCCTTTTTCCTGGAACTCGTTGGCGCAACTTCGTTCACTGCCAATGAAATTGCTACCATTATCCAAAACCCATTAAATAGACCTTTGAGATATTGTTATAATAGAGTGATAGTAAACATACAAATTCAAAGCCATTGCCTCTCAAACCACAAGCGTCTGGTGATCACTTTAATGGCAGGTCCCAGTCACACTCAAATCAGTTTCCCTGGAAAACTGTTCCTTCTGACGTGTGAAATGATGACCACAAAAATAAGATAGGTACGAACCCCCTTGAATTGAATTGAATTTGCCTTATTTTACGTGGCGAGACTCAGGCCATGAGACCTGCTCTTCCGTCTGACCACGCAAATTTTCGTTACACTCTTTCACCAATCATGGAGAAAGAAGGTATTACTTGGGCGACGAAACAGGCGATTTGAATTTTGCTCAGAGGCGTCATTTAGGCTTGAGGATCTTTTACATGCAGTAAATGTACTAACATGGGACAGCCACAGCTTTACTTCCCCTCGGAAGGAAGGCGTACGAAGGATTTTTTCGCCCTTAAAAATCGACGGCTTCGATCGGGTACGAACCCGCAAACTTGGGTATAGCAGACCGATACGCTAACCGTTACACCATCGGCCGAACCCCACAGCCGAATGTGAACGCGGCGTGATCAGGATTATCAAGAATACATTTATTACAAAAAATTATAATAAACTTATTTAACTTATTCTGATATAAAGCAACAAAATGTACGATAATAAATTACAAATTCGCTCTTCTCCTTTCGTATCCATAGTTCATCCTCATTAAAATGTTTAGAAAATTCATGAAATTATAACTCTGCATTTACGATGCTCTATCACGCTACAAACTACTCTGTGCACAACGCAATGGACAAATGTAATCAGTTCTTAAAAAAGACTCGACCTTTGTGAGCAATGCATTCCGTATCAATGAGGATTGGAAACTCAACTACTCACAAGTGGAAGCGTCTACCATTATCGAAATATCGACATATTTACGAGAATATCGGTGCACAGAAATTGTTGGCTTTAAAGCATTTACGCGAAAGAATTACAGGTCATATCATGATTAAGGAAAGGATTTTTAGGTGCAGCACCTTTTCAACAATAAAGCTGTTTTCATACAAATAGTTTAATATATTCATTTGTGGGGACGAAATGATGCGAAATAAACACAATATGCTGTACCTTTTCATGAGATTGATACATTTTTGACACCTTACCTATCTTTTTTTTATGATTCAGCGCCATTTTTTTCCACTCTTTCCTACGTTTGTAAACGATTGGGCAGAAAAACGTACCTATTCTCTTCTTGAAAAGCATTTTTAAATGTCATTTAATCAAAATCAATAAACAGAATAAATATTAAAACATCTTTTACATAAACTACTAGTCATTTATATTTCATCAACAAGGCCAATCTGCAGTTTTAATTTCAGTGTTGCTGCAACAGTTCAACTCTTTCCCGCTGGATTAGTGTTGCCAGTAGGCAAACCAGGACATTTACGAGATGGATTATGGGTGTGCAAAAATCCACTTTTCTGTTACCTGAGGAAAATGTTTACCCTTGCCATCGTGACGCAGTCAAAAGAGCCCTGGCAGCGCTTTTGGGTTTGAAGGGGAAAGGAGATGGGAGTCGGGAAGTTGCCTGGGTCCGCATCAGCACTGAGGTTCCCACGCGGGACATATGCGGGCGTAGACTGACCCACCTGCTAAGTTCGTTCGACCACGCGATTCGCGGGGAAAAAAAATTCAGTCAATATTGTCCATTGTTTAACAGTTTTCTAACTACTACAGTTTTGCATACTCGTAAAGTACTATAAATCACTTCTTACGGACTCCATAAAAAAATTTGGTGCAAAATGATACGTATAATATAAAAAACTGAGTGCATATAACTGATTGAAACATTAATACAGTTTTTTCAACAGCACCGCTTTGTATGATTTCAGAACTTTTCTTTCACCTTTGCGACCATACTTTGCACCTCAAGATCCTTCCCTATATAAAGAGAAAAGGGGGTTGAGTAACAGCGCGATAATTTCTTAATGAACTGAGCCAATACCGGTGAAAGTTTAGTTCTAGCTTCTTTTGAGCGTTACGAGTACTATCAGCTATGATTTACAACCCTAAACCTTAATTTACTAACAAACTAATTACTGTTCTGCACTTTTTTCGCCTAGCATTACATGACAGGTTCAAGAGTCCATCAAAGAGCATAGTTAGGCCGCGCGCCACCAGATGGTGACGACTGAGGTCTACGACAGAGTTCATCAATGGCTTATCTATAAAGAGAGGATTGCTTGTTTATTGTACGAGTACATTCAATTGTGAATACGGCATGTGACTTATTAAGGACTATTTTGTCTGATATTCTTCACTCCAATTATAAAACAAACTTGATATTAACTTAATTGCGTCTAGGCGTGAATGTATGAAGTGTACAGAGATGTGAAATTATAGAAAAGTCATTTTGCTGACAGATGTGCTTTATATTGTCGTTAAAGGTATGAATGCACACGTACGTTCTGCATGAAATAGTTACTGGTTTAATGCTAACAAATAAAGCGAGATTATTACGTATTTGCAGTTACACGAGTGAATGTGAAACATTACGATATGAATGATTTACGTGTTAGGCTAAAGTATGACTGACGGATAAAGGTTTGTTGAGAGTGTGTTTTTTTAGGGGAGTGATAGCGCACCTACGGGTGGTGAAGAAATGATTATTTAAATTCATGAGACTAAGTTCGGAAAGAAAAAGATGAATTTAAGTGAAACAGAAATTGCAAATAGGTATTTGGAGGCATTGAACCTGTGTCAACGCTGTTTATCAAGGTTGTTGAAAATAGGACAAAAGCGGTTATTTCATTATTGTATCACAGAGGTTATGGATTTTTATTGAAATATCTTTATTAAATTCAAAGCAATATCAATCCGAATCTCAAAAATGTCTCCTGTTCTATTTTTTTATTATTTATTTTATTTTACTGTATACGATGTTTGGCTCTGAACGCGATTACTTTGGGTTTCTGAGTTGAGGTTTTCGAGTTATATCGTTCACATATGTTATTCAATTTAAAGAGAGCCCTCTGTAACTGATCCTCACTTGTTTGGGATAATTATCTGATCGTCTATAAATAATAGTGTATTTAGAGTGGTTTCAGGTTCCCTGATGTGAGACACAAAAAAAAATACATGTTTCTAATTTTTGAAAAACAACAAAAAAAGAATAGAGCAATATGGCGTTTATGTCATATTGTTCATAGGGTTCGTTTTGGGACTACTGTTCCAAAATTTAAAGACAAAATTTGGTGCCTCTAAAAGAAAACCTTGTTTTGTTATTTTTAAATTTTAAATTGCATGTACTATTGCTCGAAAACTACTAAGTTTTTTTAAAAGTGTACTTGATCTTAATGAAAAAACTATTTTGGACAACAAATTTCCGTTGAAGGAAATCTTTATCTTCAATTTTATAGAAGATGGAAGTAGGAAGATGTCGGAAAATTCAAACTTTGCAATTTTCGAAAATTCAGTTAACGCGAAAATCGGATCTATACACCTTTATAATTGTATTTTACACTATTCTTACAACAAATTCAAAGGAAAAAATTTTGGGGCCGTTCTTGAGAAAAATTCCCGGGAGCTTCATGTAAAAAACCTAAATTTTAATGAATGTTTCTCAAAATTTCAAAGTTTCAACTGATGCCAGAACGGCAGAGGATCCTTCAATTTGTAAACGATAGTACGAATAGTCTAAGCGCTAATAGTGTTCACAGACATACGAATAGACGGACGGAGAGACTGACAGACACACGGATGGATTGACGGACAGACGGACATTTTGAAAAAAATCCACTTTATCGTTATCAGAGGACTTAAAAAAGTGAATTTCCGTTGAAATCTCAAAATCGATTTTCCACAGCATTACATCATTTTCTCTATACTACATATATTACTCCTGTATACGAGAAAGAAAAGCAGAACATTCAATATAGGCAATTATAGACTCTTAACGCCGGATTAGGCTATTATCTCTCAAATAGACATGTATTGGCATTACAAAACCTTCGCAAAAGCCATTTCTGAGGTAAACATTGATAAAGGAGTAAGTAGCCTAAAAATACTTTCAAAGAAATAAAAGAGGTAAAATGGGATTGCCTGGACTCTAGTTACAAGGAATAAACGCATTTTTTGTTGTAGAATAATTCCTGAGCACTTTTTAATGATTTAGCCTTTAATTTAAAAATAAATTGAAATTCAACAGTTGAAAGGGCCTTTTATTGTTTCAATGAACTTCATTCACTAGCAGAATCAAACATAAAAACTATCATCGTTATCTTCATCTGTATTTGAAGTACTTCCTTTTTTCAATAACCTGGTTTTGTATTTAAATCTCTAAAATATATGTCCAAAAAACTGAAAAATACAGTTTTTCAGACAAGTATTTAAATACTGCCTTCAGTTGGAAGTGAAAGTATTTTAATTTCGTTTTGAACGTTTTTGTTGAGAAGTCATTATGCTGATGTAAAATTATTATAAAATTATGCTATTATGTTGATGTAAAATGTTCATTTGAAAGTAAATTTCTACTTTAGAAAGAGACTACCAGAAACCAGAAAACTGTAAGTTTGTTGGGTAGATCGGGAGAATAGCTACTCTCCTGCTCCAAAACTGTTGCACTTATTAAATGTATTTAGTTGATGACTATGCACATATTGCAAACAATATCTAGTTAAGGATAGTTTTTAGTTCATAGGTCCGATACGTCACTTTACCACATAATACACTATTACACACTACCCTTGTACAGTATTCTGACGTAGTCTTGTACGTATTTCGAGTTGAAAAGTAATTCGATAATTTGTTTTAATTAAATAATACTGACTTTTGCACAGGTAAATATTAACACAACTATTCTTGGTCACAACCCTCTGCAATCTCCTTAACTTAAAAACGGGATTTAACATTTCAGAAAACAAAAGAAGCGGTGGAAATAGTAGTTTACGATATAAGTGTCGTATAGCATCTTATTACAATACGAGATTGGAAGATTGCCAAACGAGGCCGTTAGGCGAGTTTGGTAACCAATCGAGTATTGTAATAAGATGTTACGACACGTATATCGTACAACGTTTATCCACTTTGTAAAAAATTAGTTAGATTTAATCTAAAGATCGTCCTACGCGTTCGTTTAGTACTAACGATTTATTTTCTAGAAGTGGCGACACTGTTTCTAAAATGATAACAATTGAAACACATTTGGTGTCAACCTCAAGCTTGTGTATTCTTTCCACGGTGTAAGAGTATTTTTTCCAATATGAGTGACAGCAGCTGTGATTCTGACATCGAAATAACAGCAAATGCTGCTCTAGACACGCTATTACCAGAGAAATCACGAAAAAATATGAGCGTGAATACACTTTATTTAGAGACTGGAGTGCAACAAACATATTAAAACCATTTCGGAAAAAGTTATGATGGCGTACTTCTCTGGTAAGTCTAAAAAAGAGAAACCCTCAAGTCTATGGTCACATTATTCCATGTTAAAGAGTACAATATTACTTAATGATAATGTGGACATAAGTAAGTTCACACAATTGATAGCTTTCTTAAAAGAAAGATCGAAGGATACATGAGCAAGAAATCTAAAATATTTTCGAAAGATGACATACATAAATTTTAATAGAGGCAGATAATGAAATTTATTTAATGATGAAGGTGACATTAATAGTTGGCGTTTTTGAGCTTGCGTAGAGAGGCATTGAAAAATTTAGAATTATGTGATATGGAGGCATAAGAATACGTATGTTATAATTAATATACAAACACCAAGACATTAATTTCAAGACAATTTTTATTACTCAAGGAAGTGTCAAAGAATTCAACTGTTTGGAGACTTTTCGTCAATATTTCGCCTTCGGCCGGAAAATGTCAAGCACGATCGTTTCTTTCTCTCCTACAAGAATGGAAAATGTTCTTCGCAACCAGTTGGGATAAATACTTTGGAAACATTCCAAAAAATAGCAATGTATCTTGGTTTGAAGAATTCTGAAACTTTTACAGGACATTGCTTCGTCGATCATCTGCTTCTTTACTCGCCTGATGCAGGTGCTGACATGAATGTGTTAAAGAGGCACGTGGATGGAAGTCAAATTCTGTTGCTGAAGGTTATGTCGAAACATCAGTGCAAAATAAAAAGAGATAGCTATGAAAATTATGGGGAAAATATTTCGAATGTGGAATCTGACAAATATTTCAAATGCAAATATGAATTGTACAGCTTCAACATCATCGGGAATTACGGTATCAAATTGCAGCAAATTTGTAATTAATGTTTACAACAAATAAGCATAGCTATTATTATAATTTGAACTCTTATTCTGTTAAAAAGTTATGTCAATAAAAATTCTTTGAACAATTGTTGTTATTTTTAATAGTAGGAATCAAGCTAGTCGCGGAATAACCCATTTACAAAACGAGTGTCGTATGAGTACTTTATCACTGGGTGCGGTAAGAGCTTCATTACGACACTGAACCTAATGTCGTAATGTTTGACTTTACCTAACCAAAGTGGATAAATAAACTTCCGGAATTGTTTCTTGGACCGGATACAATCTGACGGGATTAAAAGTTTTAAGATATCCAAATGGGTACATACTCGTTTGTAATAATTTCTTCCACAAATCCTGCTTCGGAATTTAAAGTACTCTTTCTATTTTAAATATAATTTAACTTACGTCTAAAAATGAAAATAATTGACCCTAGACGAATTTCTTATGCCTTCCTGAAGATTCCAGTTTCAAAAAAGCCCTGACAATTTAACGAGGAAAATCATGGAGAAGCTGTCTCTATGACCTCTAATTTCCTAGTATATTGGGATTAGAGTCTTATCAGAGGTCAGGGGCAGAGATCATGCTAATTTTATACTAAGCTGCTGTACGGAGACTAGGAATTACGGTTTCTGTGTGCAAGCGTCTTAATTAACGATGATCTAATTTCTGGACCATTAAAATATATTTTGATACTAAAAATGTTTGTTTCAACGCTGATAGTTTTATACTGTTGAAATTTTAGTACCGAAAGTATCAAGATACAGCACAAAATTTGTGGAATGTAGGCCCTTTATTCAGTATTTAACTCAATTTCTTTCACAACCTACCAGGAAGAAATTTGTTCAAAAACTACGTTGGATGCAATGGCACCAGTGAATTGTGAGATCTTGGCCGGAGCAGTACATATCATGGCATTATTTTCAACTATGTCGATGACAAGTGCCTATTCAGAAAATGTAATAATGTGCCTTATCTACAATTGAGTGCCACAATTTTTTACCAAAGACACAGAAAATGGCAGAAAACATCATTAGGGAAAATGAAAAAAAGGGAACCTTGAAAAATAGAAAAAAAGACAAAGTTTTTTAATATTTTGTAAAAAGTAAAGTAAATATATATTCCTATACAACATGCCAAAATTATTAGTGAAATTGTATTTAATATTATTTAATAGGATAATATGATGCTTTATTATTTATTTTTACATGTACTTTGTCAATTTTTACCTTTCTAAACATAACTATTCATATAAGAATTCAGAAGTGTAAGATACATTAACAATTGCATTGGGGGACATGTTCAAACTGAATAAAATACTTATTTCAGTAAATGGACCTTCAGATCATTCACATTCACAAAAAGTTGCAGCTATGTCTGAGAGATAGATTGTAGCCATTGGCATGAGTCTACCTA
Organism: Teleogryllus oceanicus; assembly: GCA_964035755.1. Taxonomy (NCBI): domain Eukaryota; kingdom Metazoa; phylum Arthropoda; class Insecta; order Orthoptera; family Gryllidae; genus Teleogryllus; species Teleogryllus oceanicus. The sequence goes on from CAXIVR010001500.1 coordinate 15,507, forward strand.
TTGCAGGCACTCGGTTAAGAAAATATTTCAGTACATTAAATTTACAAGTGATATTATTTTATGATAATGATAATAAACCATACTAGATGAACCAACTTATTAAAAACCTAAGAACTATAGAATAATGTATATCGCAAGGAATACACCTAGATTTCTGTACCACCTTTACTTAAAACATAATAGTACATAATTATAAACACTGGAAATTTTTTGTAGTTTTCTTTCGACATGTGTCAAATAATTGTTGGATATTACTTTTATATGCACGGAATAATCTTTACATTTAAAATATGAATTTTTCAAACTCAAAAAGCTCACCATCTTTGCTTGGCACACTACATCCTCACAAAACATTGACTGCATTATCATTGTCAGATTAAAATTGATAAATGCAACTGCACAAAAACTCACAAGATCAACTACATTCCAAATTCACAATAGATGGTCTGACATATCTTCACATATAGCAATAAATGATTTTTATTAGCATTAATTCTATTAATTTTAAGATATGGCTAAATTTTAATGTTTAAATTACAAACCTGTTATTAAGAGCAGTGATAATACATCTAGACACACTCCAATTCATTTACACAAAAATCATTAAATTAGTATTATTATTTTATTTTAAATTTTAAATTTATTTTAAATTGCACCAACATGTGTTGGATACTACATATAAAGACATTTCATAATAATTTTCAATCGTTATAAAAACAGTGCTAAAAAAATAGTACAGCAAAACTAAATCTAATAGGAAATGAACATATAACATTGTTAAATACAAAATTGTAATTGTGCAGTTTTGTAATATATATTGTAGGGTTATATTTCATTTAGAATATTACTTTATTTACAGAACTGCAGTATGTACATATAATTAATAATCTTCAGATGTTAGGAATAGTTCTTGCTCTTGTTCTCTATATTGTGCATGGAATTTGGTTTAACAGAAAGAGTCAATTTCCTTTTTTCTAAAAAGAAAATCCTTTGAGTTTTAAATAATATACCATATATATGTAGTTTATATATACAATATATATGAGAGAAAAATATTAATTCATTCAATGCAATTACCACCCCTTCTCTTAGCCTGGGTTCACGCCCAAACTATAGCTGCTAATACCTAATATTAACTTATTAAAATGTTATAAAATTAATTTATTATTTCGTACTGTGCATGAATATTACACTACAAAAATATAAAATGATATTTTTTTACTAAGATGCCACAATAGGTCAGGGTTTTCATTTAAAGAACAACAAATTCACTATATTTGTTGTCAAGGTAAAATTACATGAATTTAAAAAAGGGTGTTTTATGAATATCCTAGTATGTGAATACCCTTGCAAGAAACTTGTTGTTTTGCAGGTTATTTTCAACAAAAGGAAGTCATGTTGTGGAAAATCAAAATTAAATTCAACACCAGCCCGATGTGAATTTCTAGCTTTGATTACAGTAATAATGTTCAACATGTGATAACATTCTCAGGAGGCTTTGCATGGATTGGGTGTTTTCAGATTTATTGCTATTAACTTTTCGCCTTGGATGTGATGTCGTATTTCTGTGGGTAATTTGAAAGTATTGAACAAAATCAACGAGTTTTGTGTTTTTTTGTGAAGTGTTGTGTTCCCGAACTAGTGGAGGCGAGCTCAAGTCGTGTCAGTTGTAAGTGGAGGGACGAGCCTTGTCTCCCAAGATGGAGCTCCTCCATCGTTGCCGAGGCTGCTCGGCGCTTATAACGGCTCGCCAGCGCTTCAGACATTTCAAGTTGCCCTACGGTCAGCTTATAACTGACTCACTACATCTAATAAAAAATCCAAACTATATGGAAA
>CAXIVR010001506.1:0-88076 GCA_964035755.1 Teleogryllus oceanicus
AAAAAGCCCCCTAGTGCATTTGAGAGACTTATTCTGAGCCAGTATACCTAGGGTAGTGCCATTGCTTTCCTAGGCTCAAGTGCGCCAATTTTGACGTTTGATGAATACAGTTAGCGCCAGCCACAATACAAACACCGCAATCTAATCCTCTAAGATACAATAACCGCAATTCAAATCGAAACTCTGATTGGTCTAAATTGCTAGAGAATTTAATTTCGCAGAATCAGCAAAATCCTTCCTGTGATTTGTTTTACATGCCCACAATCATCCATGTATTCCGTCAATTTTGCGCTATACTGCTGCCAAGTAATTATGAAATTTGTGTTTATTTTTATTTGTAGTCTTAAAATTACAATCGTTTGAACTAAACATGGACGTTTAATAACAGTCAATTAATGTATGAAAATATGTACTAATAGCATTTATCATCCATGCATCTTATATATTTATCATCCATGCATCTTATATAATCCTGCTGATTCTAGCACTTTACGAACGAGTATTTATTACTAATTATTTATTTAACGTCGAAAATACAGTTAAAACTGCGTATGACGCCATGGGAAAGGGAATTGTGCACGTTTTCAAAATTCTGTGATCCCTACACTCAAGTCATATACTACTAGAATATTGAATTAAGAAACATGCTCCCATGTAATAAAATCTATTTTCAAGGATAAATAAGTACAATTTTGGGCTCTTATCCATGTTGTCCTATCAATCAGTTTATCCAATTCAATATGATGTAATTTGAAAACAAAACTAAATAATCACGTATGAACAATAGCAAAAAATAATTTCATCAAAGAAACTAAAGTGGAAACGGAGTGTTAAATAAAACCTCCTCTAAGGCGTCGGACGTGCCAAGACGTGGTGGACGTCCGCCAGAGCGGGGCGGGGGAGGCGGAGCGGGGCGGAGCGGGCGGAGCGGGGCGAGGAGCGGGGCGGAGCGGGCGGAGCGGGCCGGAGCGGGCTGGAGCGGGCGGAGCGGGCGGGAGCGGGCCGGGGCGGGCCGGAGGGGCCGGAGCGGGCTGGAGCGGGCCGGAGCGGGCCGGAGCGGGCCGGAGTGGGCCGGAGCGGGCCGGAGCGGGCCGGAGTGGGCCGGAGCGGGCTGGAGGGGCTGGAGTGGGCTGGAGGGGCGGAGTGGCCGGAGCAGTGGCCGGAGCGGGCTCGGAGCGGGCCGGAGCGCTGGAGCCGGAGCGGGCCGGAGCGGCCGGAGCGGGCCGGAGCGGGCGAGCGGGCCGAGTGGGCCGGAGCGGGCGTGAGCGGGCCGGAGCGGGCCGGAGCGGGCCGGAGCGGGCCGGAGTGGCCGGAGTGGGCCGGAGCGGGCCGGAGCGGCCGAGACCGGAGCGGCCCGGAGCGGCCGGAGCGGCCCGGAGCGGCCCGGAGCGGCCCGGAGCGGCCCGGAGCGGCCCGGAGCGGCCGGAGCGGCCCGGAGCGCCCGAGCCCGGAGCGGCCCGAGCGGCCCGGAGCGGCCCGAGCGCCCGGAGCGGCCCGAGCGGTTCGGAGCGGCCCGGAGCGGCCCGGAGCGGCCCGGAGCGGCCCGGAGCGGTCCCGGAGCGGCCCGAGCGGCCGGAGCGGCCCGAGCGCCCGGAGCGGCCCGGAGCGGCCCGGAGCGGCCCGGAGCGGCTCGGAGCGGCCCGGAGCGGCCCGGAGCGGCCCGAGCGGCCCGAGCGGCCCGGAGCGGCCTGGAGCGGCCCGGAGCGGCCCGGAGCGGCCCGGAGCGGCCGGAGCGGGCCCGGAGCGGCCCGGAGCGGCCTGGAGCGGCCCGGAGCGGCCCGGAGCGGCCCGGAGCGGCCCGGAGCGGCCCGGAGCGGCCCGGCACAGGCGTTATGAACCTGGTCAGCGGACCTCAGATTTGCCCACGGACCGTTGAACTGGACTGTTGAACTGGAGCGTGGGTGACTACACTACTACATATTCCGGAGACCGGTCGAGAGCTTAGAATTGTCCCGGCCGGGGCGGTGCCCCTGGAAGAGTCCTGGTTAGGGGGAAACTCCCCTAGCCGACGGTAGGTCAGCGCCGGATCCTGCCATCCAGAGGGGAGATAACCGCCATCTCCCTGAGAAAGAAAAAAACATGAACTACACGAACGGACTATAACCAGAGCAGTTGACGCACTGAAACACGAAAATCAATCAATCAATCAATCAATCAGCTGAGCCGAGCTCGACTGGCTCTCGACGAGAGTTGTTCTACGGTGGCGTGCTAATGCGTGAGTCGGGTTTGTTAGATGATCAGCGAACGGTGGGCAGCCGCAGATAGGCGGCTGAGGAAGCAAGGTGGCTCTGTGTTTTGTCATATTGCACGTGTGTTTGCTGTATATATTTTTTTAAATACATCAAGTAAATATCAAGAGTTCGTGCCTGTGTGTCTTTCCTTCTACGTCACAATATTGAACACTTTTAATTTTATGGGTGTTCTGGTCGGGGGCAACATAAGCCTTCTGAGAGATCACCTTCTCGCCCACCCACAACGAACACCCACAACTCTGCACACTGTAACATCGTCCCAGGGAGGGCGTGAGTACGCATACATATGCAAAAGAAATGAATCACGCCAACTTGAAGTGCAACAAAATATGTTTATATATTGCATAAGCAAGTATGGATCAGCGTATTCGTGCTAAATGATATAGTATAATGTACAACAGAAACAATTTAGATCAGCAAATTATTTCGGATTAGTATATTAGTAATTAGTGGAAAGAATGTACTAATTTATAATTATAGTGATTGAGCATCATATTGAATTATTTGTTATTGAATTCTCGTTGTGAGTATATCCTTGATATTTTTATATTAACAAATAAATATGTTCTTGAGAGAATTACAAAGTTCTCATAATAGTTATTAAATTAGCGACAATTTTATGACAGATGAGTACTATTATTTGATATATTCAATATTGGCTTAACGATTATAGTAATATTTAAAAATTTCAAGGCTACTAACGCGTCTGATGATTTGTATTCACACGAAGACTGTTCTCTGACACTGTGCTGTAACATATTTGAAGTGGGGACTTCCGACATAACTAAAAACATTTTAAATTAAAAGTAATTCAATTTCATGCACCTAAGTTGATAAAATGTTTTTTGTAATTTGATATTATTTTGTTAAATTTCCATTATTATTGTTTTAAATATTTTATTTTCAGTTTGAAGTGCACTTTTGTCAGATTGCACATAAACCACTAAATATGCTCCTCAACCTTTTAGCATAGTCTGTGGAGAGGCCAGACACAGTGTACAGAAGAAGGAACAGATGATCGGGAAGCAGAGGTTCGAGCAACGGACTCGTTTCTGCCTAAAGAATTAAACGCCGCGCCCCGGACGCTGAGTTGCCCAGGGAGGAGGAATGACGCTGGTTAGATTGATTGATTGTTTGATTTTTCCGGCGCGTCAACTGCATCGGCCATTAGTCCTGTTAGTGTAGTGCGTGTTTTGTTCTCGGAGATGGCGGTGATGGCGAGATCCCGCTGGATGGCGAGATCCGACACCGACCTACCGTCGGTTAGTGGGGTTTCTCAACCAGGACTCTCCTACCAACGGGCACCGCCCCAGCCGGACAAGCTTTAGGCTTCCGACCGGTCTCCCGGAATATGTGGTAGTGTAGTGCATGGCAGTGTAACTGGGTGTAGGAGAGGATAGGACAAAGAAGGGAAGGCCAGATCGCGCGCTGTCCGTGGCCCGTTCGGTAGGGTACTGCTCCGGCATTCGCCTGGTGTTGATCGGAGAAACCACGGAAACTACCGATCAGAGCAGCCGGTTGCCAGAATTCTCTCCAGACAGCGACAGAATTCGACCTAGCTGAAAAGCCAGTGTCGAAAATCCTCCGCCGTAAGGACTCGAACCATGACCTCCCGGTCAGAGACGCTGCAGTGATATCAGTTGATGCACTGAGCTACCGCTCCCGGTGCTGGTTAGATGAAGACAACTGATTTATGACTGAATACTACCGGCAATTAGAATTAATAACATTGCGCGTACTATTGTTTGTGAACAGTCTTATAATGGATGATATTAAAAACTAGAATAAAATATCTAATAAAGTAATGATATTAAAACTATTGCAAATTGAACAAAAGTACAGTTTGCATTTAAAACAGTTATACAATAGAATTTGTCACAGATGAATTTAAAGGTCATAGTTCTGGCGCTGCATCGCACTTAAATTGCCACCTGGCATTGCTGAATAATAGAACAGAGTCCGATGAGTGGATGAGGCGTGCGTGCAACGCGCTGATCGATGCTGGAATAAAGGCCGTCCCGTATTGTTCACCTATTGCGGAGGGCGGACAAAAGGACTTGACCAATCGCTTCATTTTGGTCCAAACGGCAGTGGTGGTTCAGAGCATCAACAGATGTCACTACAGTACTTCTGACAGGGAGGTGCTAGAGTTCGTGTTCGATTCCCGACGATGGCAGGATAATCGATCCTAGCTAGACAGCTGTGTCGAATTGCCGCTACCTGGAGGAGAATTCCGGCGGTCGGCAGTTCTGATCAGCAGATTTTCGCGGTTTCTCCGATCAACACCGGGCAAGTGCAGGAGCGGAACCCCAGCAAACGGGCCACGGACCACGCGTGATCTTTCCTTCCTTTTTCTTGTCCCATCCTCAGTTCTTACTACACACTTACAGTTCCATTCACTTCTACCACTGTTGTCGGGAGCTTGTCCGGTGGGGCGGTGCCACTCTGGGGATGACATGGTTGGGAAAAGCTCCCCAGCCGACGTAAGTCGATGCCGGTTCGCGCCATTCCGCGGGGAAGATCACCGCCATCTTCCGCGGTAAAAACATGCACTACACTCACAGAACTAACGACTTAGTAGTTGTCGCGCCGTGAATAATCAACCAATCGTTCTGATTCAAGCTGCGTAGCATGCCCGCGGCACAGAAGGTCCGCTTGCGCAGGTGAATGAATCGGCGAACCTCACCGCACATACTTAATGCAATTCACGCCGAAGACAGATTCACCTGCGATTGCCAAAGGCAACATCCAGTTCGGTGCCTGCTTGTGAAAAACAGCGCGTTGATTTACTTATAGTCGAACTGAATTCGTTGTTGTTATGTAGAACTTGCTGATGACAATCTGCTTGTCGAAAAACATACCTGCCGAAGACAACGTTGCGACGTACGCGAGAAAATAATTCCATGACAAGAAGGAAGCGGATCGTGGAGGACATGATATTATATGTGGCGAGCGCTTTGCTTTCGGACTGAGAGTTTGGGTGGGTAGCAGGATGTATCTTGACCGCCTCAGCATTACTGGGGTGGGGCGGCGACAAGCGAAAGGGCTGAAATGCAGGGCGGTTTTTTGCTGAGGCGGCGGTGAAGTCTACGACGTCCAAGGCTTTTGTGGCGTGAACGGGACAAAATCTTTTTAATATTGTCGTTTTAATATTGCGAGTACCGAATCGTTTCAAAATTGACCACAAAGCACATTTTTACAAACTCCATTACGAAGTTACTTTGTAAGAAGAGAAAGTAATGAAATCGTGCGCCGGAAACGGGCAAATTTTCAGAAGAGGAACCTTATTGTCGGTTCTGTAAAGGAAACTCGATAAATCCAGTTGCTAAATAAAGAAAAAATTGTGAGTCCTTGATACCGAAAAATTGATTGATGGCAAACTGTGTCCGTCCATCTGTCCATCTGTCCCTCTGTCGTCTACGCTAGCTCTAAACTGTTCAGCTGATTTTTCCAAATTTGCTATTCCTAGCAATCTGAACGAACTGAGGCTTCAGGAAGTTGAAATGGATATTTTGATTATTGAAGGTACTTTACAAGAAGCCTCAAAAAGATCAAAATTTTCTTAAAAATGGATCAAAGTGGATTTCACGTAATTTTTGCCTGAAATTTATGTCAATTTATAAAATAATATTTTCTAAAAAACTGCACCAAATTTTTCATTAAAGTTTGTCTCGTATGTAAAACAAATGGTAAATAAACGTGTGGCGGTACAACAGCAAATACTTTCTCGCATTATTTCGAACTGTTACGCCACTGACTACTTCATGAACATGCAAGGATTTTTAACTAGCAAAAATAACTTTACTCGCCGAGACACGATCGCAAGTGCTTTAGTTAACTCCTCGTCACCCAAATCACTCCGCTACAGAAGTGACGTAAAATAGAAAATGGGGCGACGCTTAAAATGTAATATTCTCCACCCAAAATATTTCCAACACAAAGTTTTGCAATTTTGGAAATACAGTTTCGCAAAAAAAAATTAAAGTGACCAGTGACGTGTTTCTACATCTTCGCTCTTACAAAGGTAGGTCGTAAGAAGAGAAAAAAGTATTACTTTCTCAGCCTAACGAAGGTACGTCATAAGAAAAGAACGCATATTCTACTATATACTAGACACCAACACACATGGGGTGCTCTGATCCGTTTCCAGCAGAACGAGAGGCCTCCGCGGCAACACCTAAATGCGAATATGGGACAAACAACCATGCCTAAGGCGGACACTAACTCACGACCCTTTAGAGCGAAGCGCTGAGTTGGTAAACGCTTTAACCACCTCGACCATGCAGGTTGGCTCGAGTCTTCCTACAACTATATATTCAAGATAGATATTTTCGCGTACTTTTGGATGCAAAACGAGAGAGAAAGTACGTGCTTTAGCGCCACTAGTTTTTCATTGAACGTTGTCCTGGGATAGCGTAAAGGACCCTGAAGAGAACGGGGCAGGTCTCATATTTGCTGAAATCCCAAAGTTTTAGAAAATTTGAAAGCTTGAAAATGAACTTAAGGTCACTCATCGGTTTATTAAATTTACTTTAGAAATAGAATGCCAGGTAAACTTAACTTCTTAGATAGAATCTTGTATAGATGTCAAAATAAGATAATTACTAACTGGTATACCAAACCTATATTTTCTGGTACCACACTTAATTTCCATTCCTGCCATCCATTACGTATGAAAATTATTTATTATTGGCACCTTAAACAAGGTACTAAGATATCTAACTACATCTTTTGGTCCGCTACATATTTAAGTTATTTTGTTTCTTTATCAGAAACGGTTACCCAGTGTCTGGACGGTTGTCAGCCGGAGATTACTCGAGATACGTATGAAAGGTTTGACTCAACATACGGAACAAACACTTGATGAAAACATCAAAACAATAGGTTTGATTGATTGATTTTTTCCTCTTTCCGCTCGTCAACTGCTTTGCTCATTGGTCTGGTTATGTAGTGATGTTTCTTCTCTGGAGATGGCGATGATCTTCCCCTGCTGGATGGCGAGATCCGGCGCCGACATACCGTTGGCTAGTGGGTTTCCAACAAGATTAATAAAGAATATGTCCATTTGGCATAAGAAAGGCGCCATACCGAAATTACAGAGGTCCAAGGTAGTCTATAAACTCAATTGCAAACAATGCTCGTATGTGCGTAGGAAGAACATCAGTTAAGGCGAAGGATAGAATGCAAGCACGTGAACAATATAAATCAGCCATTCTTCCGACACAATTCTCACACGAAACACAGAATCAAAACCTCTCACTACATAAATTTCGACAATCCGGAAGTTCTTGAACCAGAGAATAACTACAATGCAAGACGATGTCTCGAAACATTAAGTCTTAAGAACATAAGACTATGAACTGAGAGATGCGTTTATAAATTGTTACGATGTCCTAGTCAATCTCCAAAAATGAAAAGAAATCCTACTTTATTCCTCCCATCCTTTCACCTCTTCTCCTCCTCCCTCTTTCACTCTACTCCTTCCCCGATAAACGGGCACCTCTATACCTTGGTCTCCGCTCATAAACCAGTTCCATTTCAAAACCAGAAGTAACCAGTTGGCTAGGACTTAAGGTGAGTGGCAAAAATATGCTTAAACACACGATTTGTTCTCTCGCACTCGGCATTCACGTGATTTTATTTTATTTTATTTTATTATTGGAAGAAATGTTCACTATGTCATGTAATAAGGTTTGATTTGATAAAATAAGGTAAAACGCATGTAATTCTCATTAATTAAATTTTAATATATGGAATTTTAATTTTAAATTTAATACTACTACTTTATATGACTGTGTACTACAAATCAAATTGATTTTAATAATTTTGTATTTTTAATAGTAATGAATTCTATTGTATTTTATTTTATTGTAGACAATGTAGACTGCTACATATTCTAAGAAGTAGATGTTAACTTTAGCGATTTCTACTACTATAATTTTACTGCAATAAAGGACATGGTGTACTACAACGGAGCTTATAAGTTAACTCATATAATGTATTATTATGTATGTGCTTTAGATCATAGTTGTAACAATACTACGGATAACTTTTGACTGTAAAATGTTTTTTATTGAGCATCTGAAGATGGGGATAATATATCTCCGAAACGTTATGTACTGTTTTGTTACTAATACACTTACAAGGTGATTGTCAATAAAACTTACCGGACCTTACATCAATGTTATATTCTTTAACGATGAATTAAATGACAATCTGTACCTTATGTATACCAATATTATTACTATCTCATAAATACTGAGTGTTCAATATTCATGTCACACAAGGCCATTTTCATTCATTTTGTGCATTAATTACAATCAATTCACAACCATGTCAGATAGTTAATAAGAATCATTATTTTCATTCTCATGAACGTTCCATTAGTTATCTCTAATCCTCTAGCAAAGTTACGCGACATGGAGAACGATTCTGGTCAATTCTCTTTATGCGTTTAAAATCTATAAATTCAGTCTTACTCTATAAATTCAGAACTCGTTTACGATATATTGTGTCCTCGTGGAAACGATTATTAGTTTTATACTGTTGTCTCTATTGAACGAACGCAAACACAGGAATGAGAAATCACACTTACAAGCCGTACCCATAAATGATTTTAACCAACCGTCGTTCGTTTCGACAGTCACAACCAATAAGCAGCCGGATTTCGTCCATACGGTTCAATAGAAAATATGAGGTACTACAAATTGCCTTCTGTAAGATATTCTATTCTGGTTCAAAGATGTTGTGGGAGCGTAGGCAGCAGACAACGTACTGAATTGAAGCCATGAGTTTATTCCACCAAAACTTGTGGCGTTGAGCAAAACTCGCATCATGAATGCGGTCCTTTGTTCTCAATTTTTGCAGCGGCCCTGCAGAACGCCGCATTTCTTGACAGCGCAACTCTCGTTAGAGCGGTGCAAACATTGGCGAAGGCCGTGAGCCGCGATTGTAAAGGCGCATCAAGAGCGCGCGGGGGCGGGGGAGGGGCGGGAGCCCGCGGCGCAGCCAGCGGCGGAAGACGCAGCGCCTGCGGGGAGCCATAAACGGCCTATGCGCGCCATAAACGAGCGCTGCAGGCCGGCGCCGCCCCCCGCCCACCGCCCCCCCCCCCCCCCCCCCCCGCCGCCCGCCGCCCTCGACCCACTACCCGTCCCTCGCCGCCCGCCGCGTTCTGTCACCCCCTCCGGCCCGCTCCGCCCCGCTCCGGCCCGCTCCGCCCCGCTCCGCCCCGCTCCGCCCCGCTCCGCCCTCCGCCCGCCCCGCCCGGCCCTGCTCCGCCCGTCCGCCCGCTCCGCCCGCTCCGCCCCGCTCCGCCCCGCCCGCCCCGCTCCGCCGCGCCCGCCCTGCTCCGCCCTGCTCCGCCCCGCTCCGCCCCGCTCCGCCCCGCTCCGCCCCGCTCCGCCCCGCTCCGCCCCGCTCCGCCCCGCTCCGCCCCGCTCCGCCCTGCTCCGCCCCGCTCCGCCCTGCTCCGCCACGCCCGCCACAGGCAACGGAAGGGGCGATCCTGCGTGAGAGAGAGGTGGGACGGAAGGGGAGGTTGAGGCGGTGCTGTGAATGGGGTGGGGTAGAAATGAGCGCACGGGCGATGCGCCAAGAGGATGGATTGATTATTTTGTGTTCGAGGTGCATCAATTGCTGCTGCCATAAGTCCCGTGTAGTATATTTTTATCACTGAAGGAGGCGGTGTTGTTCCTCCACTGGATGGTGAAATCCAACCCCGATCTACGTCGGTCTGCGGGTTTTCAATATGGAGGTATTTCTCACCAAAGGGACACAGCCCCAGCTGAAACAAGCTCTGTTCCTGACTGGTCTCCGTAAGACTAAAGAATGTGTCGTGAGTGGATGTAAAGGATGAGGATAGGACCTAGAAAGATGAAAGACCGCGCGCAGTCCATGGCCCGTTTGTTATGATACTGCTCCGGAGTCGCCAGGTGTTGATCGGAGAAACCACGGAAAACTATCGACCAGAGCAGTCGGCCGCAAGTCTCCTGCAGACAGCGGCTGAACTCAATCTAGGTCACGGAAGCGAAGAGGTGGGGATAGTGGTATGGTTGCATAGGGTGGGAGCGGCGAGGCGAGGCGAAGCGAAGCGAAGCGAAGCGAAGTGGAGCTGGGTCTGGCGGTGCGAGGCGCGAGTCCTAAGATAGAATGCACTGTTTGGCAAAAGATGATAAAAAGAAGAGGTGTCGAATATTTCAACTACTACCACGATATTCGGATATGCTGGACTAACTTTAGACAATTAATCAACGGGAAGAAGGGTTTCGGTCAAATAATGACCCACTTTCGGTATTTGCATATTAATTAATTCTTGAAACCTGGTAAACACATTAATCTTAGTAGATCCATCGCAGGACATGCAAAAAGAGAGCCAATATTTCATGTTATCATGGTATTCATGTTGCTCGTTTATGTACTAATCAACGGATGTTACGAAGCAACGGGTGTAGGTAATGTTTTCCATGTTCAATTCTCTGAATGTCGAATGAGATGAAGTGTACTGCGAAAACATATACTGTATCAATGTTCAATTACAATAAAATTAGGATACATTAAAATAATTGTTCTCACCTACAGTTAACTTGTAGTATATCGTAGTAGATCCTAGAAAGGACATGCAAATAACGAAGCCAATGTTTCATATTAAAATATGTTTTTTCAATCTGAGTTTATCGTTGCTTTAACAACTTTGCGTCAAAACGGAGAATTTCATTGAGCATGACTTTTTCTATGCGAGTATACTGTTATCCTGAAAGCCGAGAGAGCTGGTTTCACGAGGGTGCCAAGACGTGAGCGGTCGCTCTGGGCGACCAGCGAGAGAATCGGTGCTGGGGAGTCGGGGTGGCGTGGTTGGAGCGTGGTTGAGCGTCGTTGGGGCGTGGTGGCGCGGCGGGGCGGCTGGCGCGTCGCGCCACGGGGCGCCGAAGCGGTTCGATTACGGCAGCAGCTCAATGCCGGGCGACAGTGCGGCGCTTCGCTAATCCAATGGGGACTGCAGTGCTTCCTCCTCCCGCCCGGCCACTGCCATTGGAGCCTGCGCCCTGGCAGCGGAGCAGAGACTCTCCTGTGCCCGCCCCGCCCTCAGCCGCCTCCCGCTTATTTCAGGCCTCGGCATTCCGCACCCGCCCGCGACGCAAGTGGCGCATTAGGTGTCAGTATCAGTATCTCCTGATAAGCGTCGGCCGGTCGGCGCGCTTCTCAGTTGAAGCAGTCAGCCCAGTGCGCTAATAGTGACTGGTGGTTCTTTTGTTGTGTGTGTGTGTGTGTGACTGCTTTCCAGCATACTAGAGCTGTTTCAGAGAAAAAACTCATCATTTAAACGTCCAAACTTCACCAGATCAATCACAGTTTGACGAAAATCCGAAAGAGCAATTATATTATTGCGATCCCATCTGAATGCTGGATGTTCAATACTAGATAGTGTTTATCATTTCCATCCAACCTTTAGTACGTATTCTTACATAATGCAGGCAGAGTTAGACACAGAAAATGTAAAGTAGTCGGTCGCTTTGAGTGCCTGCCGATTTTGAGCCCGCTGCGGGCAGCGGAGTCGAGGCGTGGACGTGGTGCGGGGAGCGCGGTGCGGCGTGAGACGTGGACGCGGGGCGTGGTGCGTGGAGCGTGGAGCGGGGAGTGGGAAGGGGAAGCGGAACGTGAAGTGCGACGTGGAAGTAGAAGGTGAAGTGGAGTGGGGCGGGGCGGGCGGGGCGCAGGGCGTGGGCATCGGATGCGGGGCGGAGGAGGACCGTGGGCGTATGCTACAGGTTCGTGGTGCGTGGGATCGGATGTTGCATGGGGCGTGATGCGTGAGAGTGGAGAACGGGGTGCGGCGTATGGGGCATGGGGCGCTGTACGTGAGACATGAGCATGGGACGTGTTATTCCCAGGTGGTGGCTTTCAATTCCGTTGTGACTGTGGCATGAAGACATTCCCAGTCCCTCGTGGCTATCCTTAAACACTCGTCCTGTCCTTATCCTGTGGGCGTATTCGGTGGTCATAAAGGGGATATGTGCTATGCTGTGGACATATGTTGACATACTATTAACCCCAATACTGAGAAAAGGTGGAACAGAAGCACGGGAGCACCTTGGGTGTATGGAAAGTTGAAGTTGCAGGCCTGAAGGTAGACCTGTACGGTAGACCGAAGCATCAATAAAACGGATCAACAACGACAACACTTGAAATGATTGAGTTCTACCCTGGAATGCACGAGACAGTGAAGTCGTGATTGAACACAAAATAATAATCTAAATCCTTTCATTCGTTTGTCACGTGACAATAATCTTAGGAAGTTGTATTTAAAATGAAAGACATAACTTTTCCTTCTTATGGGCAGTCGGGTAATTTGGGAAATATTAATTAATTATTATACTACTGACATGCTTCGAGCAGAAAATATAATATGAAAACTTTAAACAAACTTTTGTCTTGCAAATACTTATCAAGAATTCTGGGCAAACAACCGTATTTCATGGACAAAATAGGTATGCAAATGTTGATATTGTATTATATTTTGTTATTATATGCTTTGCTGAGTAAATTCGGTGATGAATTCAGAATCACGAATATTAAATTTAATACCCCAGTTTAAGAAAGAAAATGGTTAAATCCATTATCCTAATAAGTCTCAAAGTTTTCACGCAAAATGTTTCGAATTTGGTACCTTGCTTTTCAACTGATAGTGATAAAAGAAATCAGTATAAGAGTATTCGACATATATTTAACTAAACAGTAATTTCAAAATTATATACGTAAGAAAAAAATAGAAATAAATAGAATCATATATCCATAAATGTTGTGGTACACTCTTGAAACAAAAGCAATTATTGGTTAATTATTAAATACTGTTGATAGATAATCATGATTTGAGTATTTGAGTTGGTGTTGACAGTAATTGAAATTGGAAATGAAGATAGATGGTAATCTTGATATATAATATATGATAGAAGAAGTATGATAGAAATTTGTTACGAATCATTTGATTCTTATGTTGCATTCCTTTACTTCATCTTCCGAAAAATTGTAGAAAGTGATCTATGCAAGCGCATGAATACCTACATACGTACTCATCCTGGGTGTGTTAAACCCCGTTGGAAGCTCTTTAGCTCCCACCTCATAACTGTACACATAATATAAATAAATAAGAGCAGACTTGAAATGCCTACTGAACAAATATCGGACGTCAGATATGTAGGCTAGTATTCCTGGGCACAGCTAGATCATTTTCTGCGTGCGAGTACTGTTGTACATGATATAAATATTCAACATTGAGCCTTCTAACATCATTCTAACGACATGTGAGGTATATATTTAATGGGTCGTAAATGTGTGAAACGTCTCTTCATATTAAAAATATTAATAGAAGAAATGGACGGGTCTTCTGACTTTGTACGGCTAAAATCTATTTACGAATGAAACTGAATATGATTCTTATTGATTTGATGTCAAAACGCATTTTCTTTTAAAATAAAATATTAATTATTAGGATGACTCTAGGAAATTTCGTGCACCGTACCACCTTTGCCGTTTTCGATTACTGGTCAAAGCAAAAGCAGAGTAGTAGCTTCTTGAAATCGTCTCAGTTTCTGTAGCTGTGTGACGTTGAAAAGCGCAAGCAAGCGAGTTTGCTGGTTACGATGGAGGGAATACGTCATGTTTAGTGATGGTAGAATTTAAATCCTAAATTTTCAAAATTCACATTTTGAAAACAAGGCTTTATCATTTTACAGCAACTATTAATATTAAGCTTTGTTGAGAAAAATATTATAAAGGGGTGACTCTTCGAGATAAAAAGATATTTAGATGCTTTTTAGTATTTCACATTAAAATCAGGAAGTAAGGAAACCTAATTTAATACTTTTTGTGTTTGTTTGTCATTTGTGTTCTTTAACAAATGTAAAAGCGTAAGATGGAAGGCGTACGTCTGGGCTTAGGGCCTCCCACTTCTTTCCGTTCTTTCTCCGTACAGCGAACTGAGGAAGCGTGGACCCTCGAGATGACACCAAGCGCTCAGGCTTTCAGGAAGTCTTTTAATTATTTTTCTATTTTTACTTAGTTAAATCTCAATATTAATTAACAACCACGGCCTAACTCAAATAAAAATGTTTTCAAACATCGATGTGTTGTTGATGATGATGATGATGATGATGATGTAGCATCCCTAGTTAAGAGAGCGAACACGGAAGAAAACAACAACCTAGCAATTATTTCTGTAGATTCACGATCATTTCACACTTTGTACTTGATTTCGTTTATTCTGATGGATTTTGCATTTTCAGATGAATTTCGAATTTATTGTAGATTCCCTTCACAAATATACTGCACTGACTATTAAAATACGATCACTTATTTTTTCAACAATTGATAAAATTTCGCATTTTTATCAATGGCTAAAATCTACCATTTCTAGTCTTGTTCGCCACCTGTGTATCCCCCCCTAGCGTGTTAATTAGACGAGACCCAGGTATGTAGGTATGGAGCGGCAAGCCGGACAATCGATCGAAAATGCCTCATACATTATTAAGATGTTGCTATATTAAATATTTTATGTTTATTATTTTATTGAAATGAGTATCAATGATGACTTTCTACCGGGTGTCTCCTCAAGAACTGTGGCGACGCTTCGTTTAGGGCTCTCGGGTGACGGAGCCTGCGCTCGGCCGGCGGCCTCTCGCTTCCGCGCTGTGGCGAGCCGCCATTGCACCATCACACCACGCCGGGGGAAGCGGCTCCCGAGGGAAGCGGCATGCAGCCACGCAAAACATTCCGGCCGCGATCTCTAAAATACCAGCCGAATGCAAGCGAGGCGCCAAGAGAAACGGTCCCGCCGGAGCCAGAGAGGAGGCAGTGGCGCACGTGATAGCCGAAGTCGGTGATTGATTGATTGATTTTTTCGTGTTCCGGGTGCGTCAACTGCTTGGTCATGAGTCCCGTTAGTGCAGTGCATGCTTTTTTCGCGGGAGATGGCGGTGACATTCCCCCGCTGGATGGCGAGATCCGGCACCTACCTACCGAGGCAAGTGCGGTTTCTCGACTTGATTCTCCCACCAACGGGGCACGCCCCAGCCGCAAGAAGCTCTGCTGGCGACCGGTCTCCCGGAATATGTAGTGTAGTGTATGTTAATGTGTGTGTGTAAGGAGAGAGTAGAACAAGGAGGAGGAAGGAAAGAAGGAAAGATCGCGCGCGGTCCGTGGCCTGTTTGGTAGGGTACTGCCCGGCATTCGCCTGGTGTTGACCGGAGAAACCTCGGTAAACTACGATCAGAGCAACCGACCGCTAGAATTATCCTCCACACAGCGGCTGAACTCGACCTAGCTGCTAAAGCCAGTGTCGAAAATCCTGCGTCAGGACTCGAACCTTGACCTCCGGCCAGAGGCGCTGCCGTGACATTAGTTGATGACTGAGCTAACGCTCGGTCACTATCTCGACGTCGCGCTGGCCACGCACCGTGTGAATGACCCTTCCGCTGGCATCTTATTACTAGGGACGGATTTTAATGAAATGTCATTTTTTTCTTTTCAGTCTAGAACAATGCTGTCTAGAATAGAAATTATGCCATATCAAAAGGGAAATGACCCATTTTTATAGGTCATTATTTTGCATTTTTTGTCGATTTCAACTAATAAGTCATTTTTTACTTTTTCCGTTATTTTTAATGCAGTTTTTGCTGATTTAATCGATTTTAATGTTATTTTTAATGATGCTTCTTTCAAATAATATTCACGAGATGCAACAAATTTTCTTCACAGAATTATTCATTAGCCTTTTCTATTTGTTCGCTCATAAATTGTTTGAATAGCCGTTGTATGTAATTTTTGTGACATATCAGCGCCATTTCTGGTTCGGCCGATTTTGGAATAACTAAAGACAGATATTTCTAGTTAACAACAGTCCAAACCAAACAGCTCGAGTTGTTCATCAGAATGGGTTTGTAAGATTTTTATGTCATTTTTCTTTGGTTTTAGGGCATTTTTAAAGCACTTAAAGAGCATTTTATTTATAATTTTTGGCGATATTTTAGGTCATCAAAATCCGCCGCCTACTCCTTACTATCCATACGTATTTGCGGCGCCAGCCGTGACGTTATGGGTTTTCTCAGTATATCTTGCGTTGTCCGAACACTCCTCTTCCAACCATTTCTTAATTTCTCGAAACGTCGAATTCGGCTTAGAAAATTTTCGAATATTCGTTTCTGAGAGGTTCATTCTCTTCCCCACCAGCACTCGATGCGCAGTCAGTCTCGCGATGCGAGCACCCGCTGGAAGAGAAATCAGTTCAACTCTGACGCGATGCCAGTTACACATATGTTGTGAACTCCGTGAGGAGACATGCAGTCTCCCGACGTAAAGTCTTTCGTATGAAGCGTGCGCTTCACGTAACTTTTCAATATCTCATGGCGAGCATTGTAATAATTCAGTTCACCTGAGACAGCATGACATACACGTGAATCGTTGCCTCAGAACTCATACATCTCTCTATGTAAAAGTTCTATTATGTCTCACAGTGAGCATAACTTTGAACGTGTGGACGAAACACATTAACATGTCCACCAAGTTTAATTTCAATTTTATGAAGCGTACAGCCTCTTACGTAACTTGTTTCAATGTCTCTGGCGAGCATTGCAAATGATATGTTTCGATGTCTCACAGGGAGCATCACTCGTGTTAACTGAAGTGTTTTGAGTGTAACCAAAGCATCTAAAACTGTACACTTGTGTATTTGAGTAAGTGATTTATATGTTTAACAATAAACTATTATTCTGAAAATACGTGTCTGCATTTGATTGGAACCGCAGACAGCCCTGATCCTGCATCCGTGTTTACTGACCAAATGAGCTATCTTAGGGCTTCAGTCTGTCTTGCATGAACTACAAACCATACAGTCCACTCAACATCCTAAAATAGTTCATACCGGTTCGAACAATGTGGATTTTCTGACCGCCAGTAGTTGTTATCGCGACTGGTTTCAAAATAAGGAATATGCGTTGTACTAAAAAGTTATATCAGTGTTGAACTGTCCAACGTAACAGTTTGTAACAACCACTGGAAACAGTGTAACTGAGATATATGTTACGTGCATGCATTACATGCACAACTGTGCACAACTGTTGTTTTGTAATGACAAACATGTAAAATGGCTTTTAGACAGTACTTTATTCACCCATTTGCTAACTGAGACTCAGCAACTTTCTAAGTGACCGAAGCATCCGTTTCATTTATTTCTGAATCGTTCCTTCGCTTAACCTTCCTATTGTAATGCAAACCGCCTACGAGGCACGAGTTTGCCGTGTTCAAAATAATTTTATTTTAGCATTGAGTAAAAAGCGCACTTAAAGAAAGTAAGAATTTGTAGAGTTTTGCGTGCGGAAACTATTTAACTATCTGCTGTTAAACGAGGGGGTGACTGTATCTTTAAAAGGCCAATTTTTAATGGGAGAATGGGAAAATGGCTTATATTTTACGAGATTCTTTAGCACTAGTATCACAGAAAAATCTGCAAAAACCCCAACAGAGATGCATTATCTGTTTGAAGTATGTCTGGGTGTTTGCCTCAGAATAATATAAATAATTGAGTGACATCATATTGACACTTACTTATTAATATATTGCGACCCACCCCTCCGCCGGCTAGCTCAGAATGGGTTTTCAAGTGGCGCAAAATAAAAAAATACAATTAGAATAGCGGGATCAGGTCATGTGGGCTGTTGGGGATTGAATGCATTTACACAGAAACTCAAGTCGAATCACTTTCCACTTATTTTAAGTATATTCTAATTAAATTGCTGTTATAGTCAATGAACATAAAACACTTTACATATACAAGAATTTTGTCTTGCTGAAAAAAAAAAAACAACTTACACCTCAATAATTAACTACACTGTTTCTTCTCCATTTAAATCAATTTCAAAGAATACTTAAAACTTTGCCTAATCATTCCAGTCGTAAATTCCTAGTTGCAATCTTTACAATTAGCTAAGTTTTTCTTGAAAGAAAGATTGATTCTATTTTTTACAGAATATCGGTATAAAGAACCTGTACTAATACTTTCTTTCCGAAACAAATTTTTCCCTTTCCCTAATATCTACAAATTGTTCGTTGGCACGACCTTACTGTGTCTTTCACGGCGTAGAGAAATCTACGGCGTCGACTCTTCCAGTCGCTCGGTGTCCTTGTCCTTTGCAGCTCGGTCGGGAGCAAAGCCGCCCTCTGCAGAACCGCACGGTCCCCCCTTTTCCAGTACCGTTGTTCAACTCACGATGTGGCCTCCGTCTCGTTTTCCGTTGATACTCTTTCGTATTCTTTTATAGAATGTAACTAGCTTTTAATTCCATATTTAAAAGAATCTACAATACGACAACTGAGTCTATCGTATAAGAAGAATAAATATAAAATAAAAAAACTGCAAAGAAAAGAAATGAATGGCCTCTTAGTTTCATGCTATTCACACTCTCTCTCTTACAAAGATTTTAAATGCGTCACTTATACTTTCATCCTTTCCTGATGAATTGTTTTAATGCCTTGTAATATGATAATTCCCTCCTCGAATGTCTTGAAGAGTTTTTATCTTAGATGCAGTCCTGAAGTCCGTAGCAGTACGAGGTGCCGCCTTCTCGTGATCGGTAGGTCCTCACTCCCCAGCTGTTACTTCAGAAAGAAAGCTTTCTTTCTCCGACTCTCGGTGTCGCATACTCTACCGAGACGCTCCTTACGGATATAGTTCGTAGTTTTCATTTTCGGATTGTATTCATGCGCGTTGGCGCGCGTTCAAACAGCTCATCTTATTCTTGAATATTGATGTGCTCCGCTTTCCGAGACCTCGGCAAACGGATGGTCACATAACTTCTTTCGAAAAAAGATTTTGTGGAATTTGATTTCATATGCCGAAAAATCTTTTAACCAAACTTGATGCTTTTTCCTTTCTTCTGTCTTGATTCGGGAAAATGTCGAGCTATCTTGTTCTTCCTTCTCCTTCTTTCTTCTTCTTTCTTCTCCTTCTTCTTTCGTCTTTATTCTTTTTTTCTTTCTCTTGACATTTATTCTACACTTCCATCTAGTGTGCTTTCGCAACAACTGAAGAAATATTGCAGTGTGTATGCCGAAATTCGGAATAAACCTTGAGTAATAATTCACGCAACCTAATAAACTTTTGAGTTGTTTCGTGTTTTTAGGCGGTGCAATCTTATCTATTTCTTGCATTTTCTCCAAGTTCATCTTGACTCCGTTGACTGTCAAATCATACCCCGGGAATTTAACTTGTTTAGTGAAAAAATTACTTTTTCCAAATTCAACTGTAAATTATTTTCGATGAGACGTTTCAGCAAAATATCTAGCTTCGTTCATGTGTTCTTCAAATGTGCTCGAATACACGAGCACGTCATCAATATAGATAAAGCATCGCTAGACATCTCTGTCAATGATATTGTCTAAACATTGCACAAGAGCAGATGCACTGTTCTTGAGTCCAAATGGCATTCTTTGAAAACATACGAAATTCCTGGTGAATAAATCCTGTATATTGTCTACATTCAGGTGCTATCGCTATTTGCCAATACGATGCAGTAGTCGGTTGAACTCAACCACTTGATGCCGGATAATTGATTAGTTAAATCCTCTACACGCAACGGTCTGTCTCTGTACGGTAGGGTAACTTGATTCAATCGTCTTGCATCTAAACACAACCTTATCTTCCCATTACTCTTTTCTACGAGCACTATCGGACTTAGATAAGAGATTTTGGACTTCATGATAATATCATCTTTAACCATTGTAGCAATGAGCTTATCCACCTCCTCCTTATGTTTTTCTGAATGACATATTGGTAACCCGTAATGGCGTTTTATCTGTTAGTTCTATTTCGAATTGAAAATCTTTTACGGGATTCTGTTTTTGCAAAACACTTTCTGATTCCTAAGAATACTTCAATTAATTGTTTCTTCTGATTTTCATTAAGATTAGAATTTCCCTGCACATGCGAACGAATTTTCAGCTTCACTTCTTCTTCCTTTAAACAATTCGCCTCCCAATAATTCCATGTGAACGAATCAAATTCGAGATCCTGTTGATTATTCGGTTTTAACGTTATGGTATTTTTTTCTAAGTTGATAACAACCCCATATTGTTTCATGAAATCGATCCCAGTATGAGCGGATATAAAAGTTCCGGCGCTACTAGGCACACAACTTGATACTTATTCTGCCTATCTCTATATCCAAATAAACTTGTCTTGTTATTGGCTTTGATTTTTCCGATTTGCACCTATCAGAAAGACTTTACGAGCGGCAATGTAGGTACCTACTCCTGGTTTTTCAATTCATTCAACAAACTTTCCGCTATGACGGAGGTCGCACAACCTGTATCCACTAGTACTGACGTATCAACACCCTGACATTTAACCTTAAGCTTGGGACCCCTGTCGCCTGGATCCGATCTGCTTTTGTTCTTCTTCGTTCCACGGTTCGTCATCAAATGAGATTAATTCGATCGATAATATCGCCACCTCTTCTTCCCTAGATTCTTCTATTAGGTTTGCGGCGGGATGGCGTTCGAAACAAACCTTTCTAATTTTCCGTCTCATGTCCGCGAGATGTACTGGGTTAGTATTTCTGTTTTGGAAAACCTCTATCAATAGAATTTTTCTATTCCTATCCTTAGACGGCGTCCTATCTTGACTAGCATAGGTCTGTTCTTCTACGTGCTGTTCCGATTTGTAAGTTCCTCTTTCTGATTTGCTTACATAATGTTGCTGCTGCCTGCTGTCTGGCTTCTACGGGACCACTAACATTTGCCCTTGCTCTCTGTAACCTCCATTGTACACGAAAGTCGCATCATACAATCCCAGCTGCGTTATTAACCCTTCCGGGGACATTGGCAAGAGATTCTTGCAAATTTGTGTAGCTGACGGAAAATGACGTGTTAACAAACAGACAATTTCGTCATCCGGGATCGTCGAGTACATAATTTGAAACTAGCTAACTTCTCTCTGCATATTCTTGCATGGGCATCGTACCTTTCTGCCACGTACCATACATTACATTAACTTTGAAATTAATTTGAGTTTCATTGTTCCAGTATCTTGAGTAAAATTTTCTTTAAATTTGTCATAGTTTTTGGGAATTCTCAAACTATCTGCCCATATTCGCATTACGTGCATCATCTGATAGACTATGTGAGTTTTCTTATTGTCCGGAACATAATTTAAAGAAAAGAAATTATCCACCTGCCTCATAAATACGCATGGATTTTCATCTCCCGCTGCACTAAATTTAGAGTACACGGTAATGAAAATACGTGTGGGAACGCTTCCTCCACTCGATGGTAAATTTTCAATTTGATTTTCAATTCTACAACGTCATTCGTACATGCTGTAATTTGCGTTGTAGAACCCCATCTTGTTCCGAAAGAGCTTTTATTCCACTATCTAATTTACTAGCTTGAACCTTAACTTGTTCAGTAACTATTTTTGAAACTTCTCTACACCTTGTTCTATCTCAGTCTGCCTGTCGGACACGGTGGTTATAAGATCTGATTGCATTTCGATCCTATTTTCAAACCTTTCGTAACTTGATCAATCTTTCTTCTAATTCATGACCCAGTTCCGTGAATTTTTCTTCTAACTTCTCGTGTTCCTGCTCCTAATTTTGCTGAACTCTATTCTTAAATTCGACCTTCCACTGTTCTGCTAATTCAGTGAATTGCATTTTTATATTCTCTTCTAACTTCCTATTATTTTCTCTAATTTTGTTTCTAAGTTAGTCCCATCCCTTTATGTTTTCCTCTGTCTTTCATTCTGCATTCCTAACCTCGTATCTAATTGCTGCATGAATTGTCCTATTAATCGTTGCATCATTAAATTTGCCTTTCGAGGTTTCGTTGTTCCTCATCCGGATCTTGTGTTGGCGTTTGTTGTGATTCCGTCGGCGAGGCCATGCTAGTTTCTCCTGACGTTCCTTGTTCTACTTACTCGTTCTTTCGCGATCATGGTACTTGAGCTTGTCCTCCCACTTCCTATCGCTATCTGAATCCCCAGACGATCCTTCAACGGTAGTTAAATTCCTCAGCCGCGTTATATTTATCTGCCATTTTGACTGTATTAACTGCCTAGAATCAATCAACTCTTCCCAGAAAAATACACTTTTTACAAATTATTACACAACCAATACCAAACACTATCTCGAACAGATAACACTTTCATATAATATTTTGAAAACACTCCAGAAAAACACACTTTACACAACACTTTTTTGGTTCTCTGTAACCTGTTCAGCAATCTTAGTGAATTGTGATTCAATTGTACTAGAAATTTTGGTTCCACCCAAATTTTGGTCTCAGTTTTTTCAAATCGAGTTTTGCAAATGCATCCAATAATCGAGCCCACGCTGGCGCCAGTTGCGACCCCCCCTCCGCCGGTTAGCTCAGAATGGGTTTTCAAGGTGGGGGCAAAATCAAAAAATACAATTGGAATAGCGGGGATCAGGGTCATGTGGGCCGTTGTGATTGAATGCATTTCACAGAAACTCAAGTCGAATCACTTTCCACTTACTTAAGTATATTCTAATTAAATTGCTGTTACAGTCAATGAACATAAAACACTGTACATATACAAGAATTTTGTCTTGCTGAAAAAAGAAAACAACTTACACTCTCAATAATTAACTACACTGCTTTCTCTCATTTAAATCAATTTCAAAGAATACTTAAAACTTTGCCTAATCATTCCAGTCGTAAATTCTAGTTGCAATCCTTTACAATTAGCTAAGTTTTTCTGAAGAAAAGATTGATTCTATTTTACAGAATATCGGTATAAAGAACCTGTACTAATACTTTCTTTCCGAAACAAATTATTCTTTCTAATATCTACAAATTGTCTGCTGGCACGACCTTACTGTGTCTTTTCACGGCGTAGAGAAATCTACGGCGTCGACTCTTCCAGTCGCTCGGTGTCCTTGTCCTTGCAGCTCGGTCGGGAGCAAAGCCGCCCCCTGCAGAACCGCACGGTCGCCCCTTTCCAGTACCGTTGTTCAACTCACGATGTGGCCTCCGTCTCGTTTTCCGTTGATACTCTTTCGTATTCTTTTATAGAATGTAACTAGCTTTTTAAATTTCCCTATTTAAAGAATCTACAATACGACAACTGAGTCTATCGTATAAGAAGAATAAATATAAAAATAAAAAAACTGCAAAGAAAAGAAATGAATGGCCTCGTTAGTTTCATGCTATTCACACTCCTCTCTTACAAAGATTTTAAATGCGTCACTTATACTTTCATCCTTTTCCTGATGAATTGTTTTAATGCCTTGTAATATGATAATTACCTCCTCGAATGTCTTGAAGAGTTTTATCTTAGATGCAGTCCTGAAGTCCGTAGCATACGAGGTGCCGCCCTTCTCGTGATCGGTAGTCCTCACTTCCAGCTGTTACTCAGAAAGAAAGCTTCTTTCTCCCGACTCGGTGTCGCATACTCTACCGAGACGCTCCCTTACGGATATAGTTCGTAGTTTCATTTTCGGGTTGTATTCATGGGGTTGGCGCGCGTTCAAACAGCTCATCTTATTCTTGAATATTGATGTGCTCCGTTTTCCGAGACTCCCGGGAAACGGATGGTCACAATATAAATAATTAAGTGACAATATGAAGTTTTCAAATTTCCTTCTTGTTGGCCATTCATTGAAAATCATGGAGAAAGGTGTTATGTCCCCTTTCCATGTAGTCATGATAAAAATGAGACTTGAATTTGCATAATAAATGACTTGTATATTTCTGTTAAGGAAGGTTTGTATGTATAATTCTTTCTGGAATTTTCAGGCGTAATTGAGCCCCATAACTTAAAAATGATCGAAACTTTAGAATGGTAGAAGATGATTTTTTACGGATGTTTAACCGAAGAATTCATCTAATTATTCTCTGTTTTATTATGTAATAATTATAATTACCTGAGAGAATACTGCAAATTCAAGATTTTGTTAAAGACCTTGCTTGAAACAGCTGACGGGCAATTTAGCCAAATTGTCCAAAGTCGCCTCGCAAGGTGCATGTACCGTATATGAACCACGTCCTGCTGAAACCGAGTCACATTGATTGAAAAAGCCGTACCACTTCCTTTACATTTTCTTACTAAATTGTTATTTTATTTTAAAATAATGATAGTCGTATTTATACATTATTATAACCTCTCAAGCTATAATTTCTCTCCCTTAAAAGTCCTTACTTTATTTTTATTATATTTGAATTGAGAGTTAAATTCGACTATTTCTCGCGTCACTTTCATCCTTTGTCTGAGGATCTTGTGTTCAATGCAAACTATTTTAAGATTATCTCCTGCCAAGGAAATCTGCAGAATAAAACTGCGCGGAACGTTTTGTACAAGTCTTCAACTACGTACGATGACTCTGTTCCGGCTTGTATTTCCGGAAGAAACTTCCGGCAACATTCCTGCGAGGTTTCGCTTTGCAGCAAGCGACTGTGTTTGCAGTCATATTGCTGTGAGGCACTCCGCAAAACCTCTCGCGCACCAACTCCACGCTTACTAGCAGCGTAATCTGCAAGTTCCCCCGATGTAACAGCTCGGCTAGTAAATGCCGAGGGGCGCAGTATTAGGCAATTGCATCGACTGCACGGAATCTGCAGAGATAGGAAGCGCATGAAAGGGGCTGAAAGGAAACAAGAAAGAAGAGAATTTGGGAAAGAAGTATTGTAGATCCACGCAATAATCCAAGGCCTAGGTGGAGAGTTCTATATGGGGGTGTAAATGGTGAAAGTCATGTCATTAATTTCCATTTCAGGTACAGTGCCAAACAGCAAGAAGGCGAAGACCTGACCACGAAAGAACTCATATCTACTTCTAGATAGAGAAAGCTGCTTAAAATTTTTTATGATAAAGAAAGTGCCGGTTTTTCTGACAGCCAAACCTTTTGTAGGTACCTGATATCGAAAAGAGGACTTTTCTTCTTCTTCACATTTGTCATAATTAGTTTTTCAACATGTGTAGTCCAAATTCGTTCATTTTGGGAACCCTCATTATGCCTGTCCTTAGTAAGTGTAAATGTGAATACAGACAAGTGAAGTAATAATAAATTTAAATTGCAGGGCTATTTAAGGCATACGTTTTCGCGTGAACTCGTAAAAAGTTATGATGATTCAAGAAATGCGATAAATTACAATCGTGAAGCGTGTTGTGATACAGTGATTTCTCATGATGACATGAATAGTAATCCTACGTAAATCTGTGTTGGCATTTAAGAAATAAATATTTCTTTTTGCCTGTTCTTGCAAATATTTATTGTAAATGTAAATATAAATGTGATTTTTACAGTTCTTCCAGAGTTCGTATACATGTTCTGAATGGAAATTTCAGGCAATGAAACTGAGGAAAATCAAAATATTTCAACAACTGACGTTTTCCCAAAATTTTCAACACAATCTTGTTTCCAAAAATTCTTCCTTTTAAATTCTAAAAATGATCAAGCAACTAAAAACTTATATTCCTGGGTTTTAGATTAATTTCCGGGTTGTTTATTATAAACCTGCGCTGCTGATATTGTACAATCATTATCTAACATATAATGCATATAGCATGCTTTTTAAGCATCGGAACATCGGATCCAGATACAGTACTTATAGTACAGTACAGATACTGTATTTTCAAAATAGTTGCGATGAAAAGGGAACACAAATAAAATTCAAAATTATAGGTCAATTTCTCTTGTCATATTTCTAAAAAAAATTAGAAAGGTTTTCTACGCAAAGAATGAAACATTTATCTGTAAAATCTTTTCCATGTTGTCGCGGCAGGAAGTAATAAGAGCTAAAATTTATTGTTTATTTATCCTTGAAAATAGATTTTATTACATGGGAGTTTTTTGTTTTTTCTCCTTTCAAAATTCAAAATTTATTGTTATTTATCCTTGGAAATAGATTTTATTACCTGGGAGTTTTTTGTTTTTTTTCTCCTTTCAAAATTCAAAATTTATTGCTTATTTATCCTTGAAAATAGATTTTACTACATGGGACTTTTGTTTTTTTTTTTTCCTTTCAAAATTCAAAATGTATTGTTATTTACCTTGAAAATAGATTTTACTACATGGGAGTTTTTTCTCCTTTCAAGATTCAAAATTCAAAATTTAAGTAGTATATGACTTCGTGTAGGGATCACAGAATTTTGAAAATGTGCACACAATTCACTTTTCCCATAGCACGTCATACGCAGTTTTTAACTGTTTTGACGTAAAATAAATAAATAAATAAATAAAAAAAATAAATAAATACATAAAAAAAATAAATAAATAAATAAATAAATAAATAAATAAATAAATAAATAAATAAATAAATAAATAAATAAATAAATAAATAAATAAATAAATAAATAAATAAATAAATAAATAAATAAATAAATAAATAAATAAATAATAAAATAAATAAATAAATAAATAAATAAATAAATAAATAAATAAATAAATAAATAAATAAATAAATAAATAAATAAATAAATAAATAAATAAATAAATAAATAAATAAATAAATAAATAAATAAATAAATAAATAAATAAATAAATAAATAAATAAATAAATACGGGGCGTTGTCGGACTGAATGGTTTTAGAAAATCGAATCTATTGAAACAGCAATATTTTCTTTATTAATGATGTCCCTTCATACTTAGGAATGAATCATCTATTAGAATAATGTTAGATCTCTCAAAAAGCATTTGACATCATTGATCATTACATTTTACTTTAAACAACTTTCTATATGGAATTCATCTTGCTATCGATTGCGATGTCCGTACCTTAAAAAAAGGATCTCGGAGAGTAGAAATACCGTGCTGGAATGAAGGGACATTGTTTTTTTACCTTTTCGATGCATTGCCAATTGCGCATGGGGTCCCAGGTTTTTATTTTGGGCCCATTATCTTCCAAATATACGTAAACGATATGTCTTTCCCATATCAACACGGAAGAACAATACTCGTTGGCGTTGATACGAATGTTCTTTCTAATAAAGAATCAGTAATACTTTAATAACATGTTTCATATTGGGTTTCCGTAATTACAAATTAGTAGTAAACGACCGGAAGACAGGGGTTCAATCCAACTTTCCATTTTAAATAAACAATTGCCTTCGTCACTGATTATGAGCGACATGCTATTGTATGATGATAAGGCAACAACATTTGTAGATTCCTCTATTCAGCCAAACCTCAAATGAATCATCTATTTAAATAAATTGAATATAAAATTAAGTTCATTAAGCTACACATTTAGAATTCGTTAAAATTTAGTCCACCTTCATGTTGCTCGTTGGGTGTATTTGCAAATTTTCATTCCTCGAGAGAAAAGACATAATATTCTGGGGAACACATCATATAGCTCCCAGACGTTTAGATTAAAGAAAGAATTGTACGAATAATACGTACATCTCACCCAAGTGATTCTTGTAGTTCCTCTATTATATGCTAGGAATTCTACTATGGCAGTGTCTCTTTGAATGATCTTTGAAAATATTCTCAAGGGGGATATATTTCCAAACAATACAGATATAACTAAAACACTGACACATAAATCATATAGATTATATGTCAGCATCAACAGCTCACTAAAAATACACACGTTTATTATTTTACAGTGAACAGCCATATGACATTAAAAATTAAAATTGATAACAAATGTAAGTACAAGTAAAGTTTGTTTTGCTGCATAACTGTTTGTATACAATTAGAGACTATCCTAAGCACCAAAAAGAAAATAATATTAATTTTAACAATGATGTCGAATGTATTAGTTACGATTTAGACTGCATCATTCTTGAAGACTAAATAAACCTGTAATACAGATTGTACTCAGCTTCTGAATCAATGACTCTAAATCAATCAGGTTTATCGTCCTGTTTCTTGAACTTTGAACAAATGCTGAGATGGCTCTTTGTTTTGTTTCTGACATAAATGTAGCATGGCTATCAGTGTACGTTTTCTCAAGCTCTTTTGGGAATGGAGAGTTTGAATAATCATTTTCATTTTATCTCGAAGTGAGTCGAGTCCTTATCGTAAAGCACTAAGAACAACAAAACAGCCAACATCTGTTACTGGTTTGCCTTTGCAAATAGTTTTTATTATAAGGAGCTAGGAGCTTTACATCAATTCATGCCAAAACGACCGTTGTTACATTAATTCATAATTCAACTTAATATGTATAGAATTACAACAGAAAGCCCAGAGCTAAGGTACTATGCACATATTGCACTTCTTCTCATAGAACGTCACATATTTATGTTTCAGTTATTTGTTGACGTTAAGTAAATAAATTTAACCTCGCTCGAAAGCGGTGACCTTGGCTACCTTACTACAGTTCTTGATAAAGAAAGTGGATGCAGAAATTAAACAATTGGCCATAACACTTTAGAATTGGTTCTACGACGACGCCTGGTCTTTAGAAAAGATGTTACAAATGAGTTTCAATATCTTGCGATGTATTACAAATTACATACATATCACGAAAAATTACATTAAAATGTGTACTTCAATGGTGATTACAATTTACCTTTCTTCCTTCTTCTTACGCATGTCATTTTCTGAAAGTCACCTTTGAAGTACATCCATTAACACTACAACCGCCGAATCTCGCGTTCTACCTAGAACTGCCACACTGACAGAAGTGTCTGGTGAAGTTTCTTTGCACTGCGGTATATGTATAGTATTGAGAAATAATTAATGGACCTTCATTTATCGAGGTAGGTATTAAAAATACAAAATTTTATGTATCAAATTTATTTAAACAAATTAATATCTTTACAAATTCTTCAAGCCATGCTAATTTGATGTTGGCGGGAGTACAAGATCCACCAGTATTTCATATGTAAGCTAATTATTTTGAATAGTTACTGTTCTCTTCATTGTAAATTCCAACAAACATAGGTGACTCTAATGTTTAAATTATTTTACAAATTGTTCTTACACGCAATGCAGACATTTTTGCTTTTCCTTCACTGCAACCTTACGTCGTCGTATAGCACTGTCAGGAAAAGAATCAGGAATTGCAATGGATGAACATTTTGCCTCGTTTGTGAGTAGCACAGAAGACACAATGAGAAAGTTTCTTACAATGAATCATCCGATCAATCACAAAGGAATTATTGCCTGACTAAACATTTTCTGGCCTTGGTCTACATCTACACTGAGTATGTCACATTATAAAAGATCACACAATTAGATTTTATCTTTCGTCACTGCAATTTGACATCGGAATGCATGGAGCTCAAAATTAGTATACTCCTTGCATGTCTGACTTGGTATATTATTAGACTTGTGTCTCCGTTCTTCAAACCTGACGTTTCTTTCAGTCCTTTAGCAAATGATAACGACATAAAAAGTTCTCTGTGACATTCCTGCCTTTCTTCATGTAAAGATGAACAACTTTCATAACCACGAGTTGCTGACTATGCATCTTTTCCAAGATATGGGAAAGACATACCTGATTTTTATCCATGGCCACCCAAAATTTGTGTGAATTTGTCTGTCTTGGATGCCATGAACTGTATATCTACATTTGAATTTTGACGGGAATAAATGTTCATGCACAGATATGTATGGGAAAGTAGAAGGCTCTTTGCCCTGAAAATGATTAAAATGGTTAATAGTACTAAGTAATACTAAAAGTAATGGTAGTAGTGAGAGTAATATAACGTATCCCGACCCCATCCAAGATCAGCTCGAAGCGACCGAGGGCCAAACACTGCTAGGGAGTGACGCAAAGTCTGACGTCGGGCGTTGGGCGGGGTCTGGGTGGAGGGAAAAAGTTGAACGACGCGTCGCATCGCGGCGTCGGCGGCGAGCCCGCTCGCCGCGTCAGGCAGCGCTTTGCCTCGCTGCCCGCTCCCACCTCCAACCCACCACCGCCCGCCCAGCCTGCCCCACCCCGCCCCGCCCGCGCAGCCATTAGGTAGGCCGAAGGCGGAGCAGAGCCAGGCGCGGACACGGTGGCCGCGGAGCGAGGGAGCGCCCTGCACCAGCAAAACATCTCCGCGAGAAATGGAGGACGCTCGTCGATTCGCGAATCCGGACGACTGGGGCGACATTTAAACTTTCCGCCCTGATGCCGTGGCTCCTGTCTCCGGCCTCGAGGAGCGCCGGACGCCGGGCGGGGCGGGGCGGGGCGGGCGCACCAGGCCTCCGGGGAACTTGAGCTGAGTTCTCAACAGAACAGGGACCATCTGATTATCTGGGCGTGCAGGAGAGCGGACAGCCGGAAAGGTGGTCCGCAATGGGAGAGAGGTCGGGGCTGAGGCGAAGGCGAAGGTGAGGGGAAGGGAAATGGGCACATGAAGGTAGTGGCGAATGTGAAGCGCTGTAGGGGAAAGATAAAGGAAGAGGTGGTGCGTGATGGATGGGCAGGATGGAAGGGTAGAGGCGGAAGAGAAGGCTGATTTGTGCATGGAAGAGATGGTGGCGGACTAGGGGTGCGGAGGTGGGCAACGTACTGTAGCTGTGGTGTGGGGCGGTGGCGGAGGCGGAGTCGGTGCGAGAAGGACGAGAGGGCTGAAATGGAGGTGGCTTGCAGCGCCGTCGTCGCGCCAGGAGGGTGGGAGGAGCAGCGGCACGGAAATCGACATCCCGGCGCGGCGCCTGTCCTCCGGCCTGTCCGCCCCACATCACCTCCCGTCCCATCCCGCCCAACCCCGCCCCGCCACCGCACCCACCCTCCACGCCGCTCGCCCGCTCCTCCACGCACCGCCTCTCACCCCGCCATCCCCTGCCCCTCCTCCTCCGCTCTGCGCCGGCCAGTCCAGTCCCGCCCGCCCTGTCCCGCTCCGCTCCTCCCCGCTCTGCCCGCCCCGCCTCGCCTGTCCCGTCGGCTCGCTCCGCCTCGCCCCGCTCCACTCCACCCCGTCCTGCTCCGCTCATTCACGCTCCGCCTGCCCTGCCCCACCCCGTAACGCTCCGTCCCCGCACCGCACCGCACCACCCTGTCCCCTTCACAAGGGCCTCGGCCTTCGGCCCGGACGCGCCTGCGACCCGCTTCAGCCACCATTCCAAAAGGGTGCTGCGGCCGAAGATGGTCTCGATTATCATCACTGGCTAGTCGTTAATGCTTCAATGCAAAGTGATTACTATTAGTTTGCATCCCATTATGAAAATTTATATTAAAGTGATTTCTTCCTAGAATTTTATAAAATGGAAATCATTTTATATATAAGATCAGTCACGTAATTTTAGCACTCCTGTAATTTTAAACGGTTAAGTTATTGCAATGCAGTTTTACGAAAGTGCATGAGGGAATGGGGCTAATTGATGCATGTATTCGTTAAGATTTTGTCACTTCTATTTTAAGAGATATTGAGGCAACATTGTTTTAAGGTACTATACATCTTTTTAGTCTAGCATGACGGTAAAGAGAACCCAATGATACACATAATGTCAGATGTTAATAAGCATTTTTTAGTAATTTCTGATTTTGTGACTCGTCTTTAACGTATATTTTAAATGCAAGAGTCCACTAATCAAGGTCGCATAGCGCTCGCCCTGTTAGTACTCGGACGTAACAATATCCGTTAAATACGAGTCGTAAAAATGAAAATCACTGTGCAATGCCTATCCAATATATAAACAATATGTATATCATTGCATTCGTCTATTTACGCTCGTCATATGAACGAAATATATCTATAGTTCTATTTGAAAATTAGTATTATGTGGCCGACACACGGAATGGCTGGAATGATATGGCTGGCGTGGGTTCTAGCTACAAAACTAAATTATCGTGTCAGGCCGGCTGACACGCAGGTTCTTCTGATATGTACGCTGCGTATGGTGCGTTGCGTAAGTTTACGGTGTGAAGAACCGACTGAATCTCTTAGCTGGTAGCCTGAATATGTAGCATATGTGTCGTGGTATGTAATTGAGCAGTTGTGCTGATGGAAAATAACCTGAGAAAGTAGAAGAAAACTATATTGTCCCTTCTGCAGTCCTTGATGCCACCAAGAGCAACAGGCTCGCCTATGATGAGTCGACCAACGCCAACAAAACCTGACCAGGAGCGTTTACTCCATCAAAGCAAGGGAGGCATTGCTTCTCCTATCATTTACGAGGATAGGTACCTATATGCATTTTAATACCACTTGACTAGTAATTTAGAATCATGTACTTCTAATCCATGTTCAAACAGTTTAAATAGGGCTCGTCCAATCTTATCTTTCCAAAATTAGCACGTAATTTTATTGTCACCGATAGGGTACAGTTCGCCTATAAAGCTCTCTTTGAAGCACTGGGCGACTGCATCCAGCGTCTCATAGGGAATGCTGTGATCAGCTGATATGCTGGCGCGTGTGGTGGCGCGCGAGGCTCATTCAGTCGAGCTCGCTTTGGAAGCAATCGGCCAATTGTATAAGGCGTGACTCACTGCGCGTGTGGTGGCTCGCGTGTGCTTATCGGTTGTGTTTGAATTATCCATTTGTCGTCTTATCCATGAACAGTTAACTAGTGTTGATACAGAATAGCACATACTTTCTCATAGTAATGTTTTCTAAATTCGCTGTGAATGGGTATTTCGTTCTGCCCATCGTCTGGCAGCTGCCATCTATCGCCACCCAAACTATTTCTTGTTTTTCTAGTGAACTTTTCGGTTTCTCATTGCAGAACCGAAAATTACTGTAAGAATATTAAAACAGGGTAAAATCTTGTCCTAAATAGCTATTCTTGAAACGTTTAGAGCGTTTCAAGAAAATGAATTTCAAGCATTACTGAAAATGCAAAATTTGATGCTCTTGTCACAGGAATCCATTGAGCTTTAGGAAACTTCATTTGATGTCATATGAAGCACTTATACCTACAAATGCAATAATGTATACAAATCTTCAATTTGGAAAACTCCTACGCATAGTTTACGCGTTAGTAGTGTTCACAGACAGACGTACGACGCACGGACAAACGCACGGACGTTTCAAAAGAAACAACTCTTTTCGTAAATAGGGACCACAAAACGTTATTTCCTGAAATAAAAGTTCGGTTTAGCAGCATTATATAACTTTCTTTTATACTACGTATATACTCCATATACGAGAAAGTAAAATCTTCCATCTGAAATGTAATTACTTCCTAGAAAAAGTGTCACCACACGCCACTGAACCAGGCCTACTGACAGATCAAGTCAATTCTCCCAAAAATCGGATTCCCTTGTTAACAGAGAAGGTTGTATCCAGATTGCTAGCAAGCTGAGAAATATTGGCGTAGCAGGCAATAATCGTAAAGACAACCCTCTGTAACATATTAACCCCACTCTCCTAATTTTAATACACGGAAGGTCTCCGTTTTATTCTTAGCATGAAGAATTTATTTCATGGAGAAGTATAAAACCTTTGTTCATCGTATCATTTGGTGGCGCGTGGTTGAATTTGTCTGCGAATATCGCTTCCACCGTACTGAAATATCCAGCTTTGAGACGTCGCTGTCGGAAACCTTCCTTCGTTTGCCGGCCCGCCCCCCCCCCGCCCCGCCCCCGCCGCGCTGGGCCGCGCTGCGCAGCGCCTGGCTGCGCTGGCTGCACTCGGCTGCGCGCGGCCCGCCGGTCGCTGAGGCGTTCGCCGCGTAACGAGGCTGCGCCCCCTCAGCCTCCCTGCCCTGACCGCCTCCTCCTAGAG
The DNA here is from genome assembly GCA_964035755.1 of Teleogryllus oceanicus. Lineage (NCBI taxonomy): Eukaryota > Metazoa > Arthropoda > Insecta > Orthoptera > Gryllidae > Teleogryllus > Teleogryllus oceanicus. The sequence goes on from CAXIVR010001506.1 coordinate 33,875, forward strand.
CATTATTTATATCCTCTCATGAGTTTCCGAGTCCAAATCAAATCCCGGAAGACGCCTTCAGGAACAGGCGCGGGCGAGGGTAGACGCCCAGATGAAGAACGCAAGGCGACCGCTACTGAGGCGCAGATCAATGGTTGCGGTTCTAGGAACGAAAATACCATGGGCCTCCTCACCAGTAAAATACCTTGGCATTTTATTTGGTAAAAGGTTAACATGGAAACCGCACATCAATGCGGTTGCAAGTAAAGCAAAGAAAAAATTCAAAATTATTTCCAATATTCAACCAGCGCTCTACATTGAAAAGCGAATGCCGACTGCTAATATTCAAATCGATAATCCATCCTACTATAACCTATGGATGCCCAATCTGGGAGGTGCAGCTCCAGCAATATTAATAAAATCAAAGTAATTCAAAAATGTATTTATAAGAAATACTCTAAATGCCCCTGTTCATTACAAATGAACAAATTCATCGAGAATTAAAACTTCACAATTAGAAGAAACCATAGCTAAATTAGCTAACAATTTTAGAACAATCTGCATACCTCACCAAGTACCATCATTTTTAACATGGGAAAATGCGGTACACCACGCATAAAGTCAAGATTTCCCAAAGACAAATTCAAACCCCGTAAACCACTATACCTCAGCTCCTTAACATAATCATATTCCTTTCTATTCTTAATTAACAATAACATTAAATCAATAGTTATGTCAGAGTTTAAACCTCACTTACTTATGGATGGCCAATCCAAAACTGTCATATAATAATCTTATGTTTTTAAACCCTTGAAAGACCGTATTGTCAGAACAAGAAGAAATAAATTTTTAAAAATGGTTGTGGTAGCGTTCTGGACTGCGGTGGACTGCCAGAGGTTGCTTTCACTGAATACCATTGTTGAAATATGTGACGAGCTTTTGTCTTTATATAGTTGTAAAATAATTGACAATGTACGTTACTCGAAGTCAGAACAAAATATATTTGTAATGAATGCACTATCTTTAATATCCAAACATGTTATGCAAACTTTAAAATTAATCCAGTCTATCTAGAGTATTCAATATTAAATATTTCTAGAAATTTGCAAAGTCTAATTACTCTTGGTAGCGTTTTTGTTGTGTGGAAGTTTCGAGTTAACTTTGTAAAACTTTTTAGTCTATCATGACACGTAAAAGACGAACCAATAATACAATAATGTCAGATGTTAGATAAGCATGGTAAAACGCACTTGGCGGTTGAATGTTTGACAAATATTTTTATATCCGTCGGAATGGATCGCGTCACCAATACCTATATGACTTCCGCGTCGTTCCGTACCTAAACGGCGATCATTTCTTCCTTGGCACCTCACTACCCGTCTCGCCCCGCCTCCACTTCTCATCTCACTGCCCGCCCACACAGTGCTCCCCACCGCGTTCCACAGTCATCGCCCCCTCCTCTCATCACTTCCTCTCCCGTTCCAACCTGTTCGCCCAGTGGTCGCACTTCTATCTCTCGTCTTCGGGCCGTCTCGGCCTCAGCTCACAACCCCAAACCGAGCACCAACACTCCCTGAGTGGAGCAGCCGCGGCGCTGCGTCCTAATTAACGGCAGACAAGTAGGCTGCACGGCGGCGGGGGCGGCGGCGGGGACGGCGGCGGGGGCGGCGGTGGCGGGGGCGGCGGCGGCGGCTTCTTTCCGCCGCGGATTCGTTTTGATTAGACGCCGTCTCGAGGGGCAGCGCAGGGGGAGAAGTGGGGAGCGGGCGGGCGGCGCCACGCGGGGAAGACTCTGCAGATGATGCAGCCTTTTGTCTCGTCTCTCCTTTCAATGGTTATATGAAAAACCCATTTCATTAATGCGGTGTATTCGTTGTGAGTACGAGATCGCTGATCCTACGTTTTGTTCTAATATCTACGGCATTGTTCGTGTGTATGGTATATTAATCTGATGGCTGCAATCGACAACAAAATTATTCTACGTCACGAGGTGAAGCGAAATTTACTGTCTCGTTCTTTACAGTGATGACGTGTGCATTAGATACATCGAATTTATTTTGTTTATTTGTTTAGTTTATTTGTTTCTTTAGTTAGTTAGTTTATTTGGTTACATGTTCTGAAGACTTTTAAAACTTTACTTGAGACGAGTAGTTTATTTTGTTTTCGCCGTAAAGTTTCTCTATTGATTGAGTCACAAATCTTTCGAAATTCACAAATATGCAGGTATAAATGGCCTCTATTTACCTGAAAGCGGCTGTTTTTCTAGTGTATCGAACATGCATAAATGCCAATGCAAGAAATGTTTCGTAAGACAAGCCTGTAATTTTGAGATTTTACTGTATATTTCCGTCCAGTTTAGTCGACCGTGGATAAGTTTACAGAACCATTTGCTTAGCACTGGAAAATTCAATGCCACGATAATTTTCTGGACAATCTGTATCACTTTATTCTCGAAAACTGCTGAATGGCAGTTTTCGCTGTACAGCAGCTGAAAGTACAGCATAAATTTTCTCTCCCATGACACACCTTTCTTTATTACGACAGAGATTTCGAGATTATTGAGAAGAAAAGAGGTTCACACTAGTAGTTTACTCTTCAGAGCATGTAAACATTATTAAAGAAGTGAAACGAAATAAACTTTTTCATGTAACAAAAATGAAGAGAGTTGTTCTTTTCCCTCACTCCTATTGTCTACCTAATAACTAATATTGAAATAAGAAATACAAACCAGGTTTAGTATTTTTGCTTACTGCACTCTGATTTAGCTGCTGACAAGAAGTCCAAGCCTCCAAGCGACATAAAAGGAATACCGAAGTTATCTGCTTTTTCTCAGCCATAAAAGGAAGCTCTCAGCCGCATAAATGAAAGATTTGAGAAAGCTATGATCGTACATAGCCTGTGAGTTTCAGGTAATACTATGAAAGCATCCAAAGTTTAACACTGAGCCCTAGAAAATCGAAGATTTTAAAAGCATCAGCATTACTCTAAAGATTCAGAAGAATGAAGTGAAATACAGGAACCAGATAATGAAGTAAATCATAATTAAACGTCATGAATTGTAACATATCAGCTTCTTGCACTTCGAGTCACTATATGATGCTAGTGTCAAAATGAATAAAAATTCTCTGTACACCATTTTTGTAAAACAAACTACAGATGGCTTGTAGACATAATTTTGTAGTTTTTACTACCTATTAAAATAAATTGTACTTCAAAATCTGAAAACATTAGAATTTGTTCTGAAAAATTTACATCTCTATATCCCAAACTTTAAATATGTAACGTATTAGGTTCTTGCATGCATACATTGAATTGACAAACTCATATCATGGTTAAGTCTGCATGATGACATAACCTCACATGCTGAATTCAAGTACTTGCACGACGAAAACTTAAATTGTTTATAAACTACACACTGCATTGTTCATTAGACTAAAAGAGGCGCGGAGTGAGCGCTTGCACAACAGATGAATTATTTTAAAAACTGTTTATCACTGTTAGTAGCCGATGAGCTTCCTGAACACGAATGTTATACGTAAGCATATTTTATAATTGCACTGTATGCCCACAGTACGTTTTGGGAAGTTAGCAGGACCAATTCACCCAATCACAAAACTGTATACCCTATAATTTGCCGTTTTTGCCGTTCTTAAATGTGAAAACAAAAATTTGCCGCGGTCATTTTTTCTCAAAAATCGATGTTCAGCTAAACATCGAGAAATCATATTGATATCTCCATTGTTCAAAATATATTTACAAAAACGAAAAATAACCCCTACGTTCCTATGTCGAGCGCAGTCAAAATGAAGAGACCTTTCTGTCCAAGAACAATAGCCGTAAATATTCATACTCTATGCCACATTGTCCTTAACGGTTGCAAACTGTAATCTGTAATAAAAGAATATGCCTGGACCGGTTAGTTTAAAATACCCAGCTTGAACCCCAGAAATTGAAGTCTTGAAGCTCCTTTCGCAAGGAAAAGACACGTTAACTCCTGAACTAATAGCAGTAACAGTTCATACTCTATCCCAAAAATTTGCCCTTAACCGTTGGAAACTGTAATCTGTATTAAAAAATTGCCGCTGACGAGCTAGTTTAAAATACCTGGTTTGAACCCCAGACATTTAAGTCTTGGAAGCTCCTGTGCAAGGAAAAGAAACGTTACCTCCTGGGAAACCCAAAAGCCGTAAAGTTTATACTCATGCCAAAATTTGACTGCAAACTTGCAAAATGTAATGTGTAATAAAGATTTGCCGCTGACGAGCTAGTTTCAAATACTCAGGTTCGGCCCCCAGAAATTATAGTCTTGAAGCTCCTGCCCAAGAGAAAAATGGAGATATCATATGATTTCTTCACTAATCGTTTAGAAATAAAAATCGGCAAATTTGGAGTACTGGTTGGTGTATATACTACATTATTAGCGAATTTAGATGTGATCCTGCTAACTTCCAATGGAAGTTGGCATGAACATAAATTTTGAGAAAATGACCGCAGGAATTGTTTTGTTTTCACATCTAAGAATAGCAAAAGGCAAATTATCATCTATACAGTTTTGTGATTGGGTGAATTGGTCCTGCTAACTTCCAAGACGTACCCATAGTTTAGAGATAATGGTGCGAAGATAGTACGAATACAAATGAGTGGAGTGACAGATATGCGTGTGATGTGTGTGGGATTACTGTTCGTCTTATTAGTTCATTGTAGAACAGTGGCGAATCCTGAACATTATTTTGCTTAACTGCACTTTATGGAACCCACTTTACCGTTGTCTTTTATTTTAAGCTTTTCTAAAATCCCAATACTATGAAATTTCTTCCTTAATAATTGTTCTGTAAAGACAATTACACAAACCAATATGTTCTTGATCATCAACACACTCCATTTACACAAAACTTGAGAGAAGTGTAACTTACGAACGACCAAAGAAGGACAGTTCACCGCAATATTTTGCGGTACCTCCCGACCGTCCAGATGCGCATCTTCTCCTCCCCACCCTTGAAACACCAGGAGCCCAAGTTTATCGCGCTAGCATGCGGTGCCTTCTGCCTGTGGTAGTAAATTCTTTGTACAGCATCAAGAACTGTTCGAAACTTTACTCCAACGCACTTCATAGTGGTTACGGATGGGGAACATTGAGTGGCATTCGGTAGCAAAACAGTGTTATTTTTTCGCATCTGTTTTAAAGCTTGTAAAAATCTCTATCCCTTTTTAGAGGATTACCGAATTTATTAAATATTTCACAGTAAATAACAGAGGTTGTTGATCAATCTATATTCTTTTATCTTCGATCGCGTAGATCCCTCATCAGACTGGAAATACATTAATAGATATAATTATACATTAAACCAAATTGTCCAGCTCTGACGATGATCGCGACGCGATCGAAAAGATCTTAAGAAGAAATATAGATTTGATACCAGACAGCCTCTGTTTATTTACTGCGAATTAATAAGGTATCTATATCACCAACAGTCTAATTAATATTAAATATTTCTTATACATTTCGAATTACTAGTTATACTGGCAGTATACGCGGCGTATCGGAGAATTCGCCACTGTTTAAGAATAGGCACTGTAAAAAGTAACAACTTGATACAACAGATACGGACACGCACACTTTATACATGTTAGTGTACAGTAGTGAGTGCTAGCGAGATATATTCTCTTTAAAGGCTGGATGTCGACTGGCTGGGTTAATTAATGTGGATGAAGGGGCGACAGAAGTTCCCGGGTGCGAGCTATGTAAGCCAATAGGAACTCAGTTTTTGTATTATAATTGTTAGACTAGTTTATAATTAAAAGAAAAAGGGTGACATATGACAAAATAAAATTAATAATTTTAATGGGTATATGACGCTAACAATATAAGCCGTTCGGATTGCATCACGGTTCCGAAAATTTTGAAATGGGAACAGTCGTTGTACTTTGTGAGAGAGGATACGCGGGACTGGATTTGCAGAATTTCCGATCGTGCGGAGCAGCTGTATTGCATAACGTTACGACAATTTGTAGCTGGATGTTAGCTAGAAATAAGATCCGATATGAGAATACAAATTACTGTTATCAATTGCTACATAGCTAGGTTGGCTGATCCGGTGGCCGGGATCGCTAAGGCAGTAGTGTCATAGCGATCCGGACCGAAGGGTCGCGGGTTTGAGTCCCGCTTCGGGCATGATTACCTGGTTTTCGTCCTTTCATCATCATCAGCAGCAGCAGCAGCAGCATCAGCATCATCATATCGTTTCATCTTCACAGTTATCATCACGTTAACACCAATAGTGGTCGCATTGACCTAGATGTTGATGCGACCTTATATGACCAAAAACAGCTAGTTGTTCGTACATGACACGAACGTCATATAAAACATGCAAATTATAATTATTAGAAGCTTCTGAGGTGGTAGCGGAGCACAGATTAAACACTTATAACTTCATAAGTGTTTATTCTGTGTTAACTGGAAGTTCCTTGTTGAAATAATTTTATTTAGTAAATTTGCGCTTCATTGTAGATATTGTTTTTCATATGTTTATTTGTTTATGTCATTTTATATATTATAGAGCCACTGATGATGGGAGAACGCTCCTGAAACACGTGTATGGCCTAATTTTATGTGAAGTAAAATTATTTAGTCTTTATTGTGGTTTGATACCTCATTCATCCCAGATTTTATTAGAAGCTTCTTCTGACACATACTTTCACGCATTATTGGAAATATTTAGTAAATTGAAAATTGTAATTTCTGCACATATAAGAAACTCAGTTATAAGTTGAAATGATCCAATTCAAACGAAACACCTGTGGTGCATATCTGGGTTAAAGTTGATTACCAGAAAGCATATTCGTGTAAGTTTTCAAATATACAAACATGAATAAATGTATCTCTTAGGAGTATTTGCAACACTTTGTACAGTAATGAAAGAATATTATTTCACATGCTAGGTTTATTACATGAAAGTGAGATATCAATTTATGAATACTGTAATCAGCGATCAATGTTTCATAAAATAAATGTATTTGTTTGTTCTACGGTAATATATTGCCTTCCTGAAATCTATTTCCTTCACAAAATGTTATCTACATCGTACGATTCATCTGACCGGTAACAATTACGAAAATCCTACGAATTTCAGCAGCCGTGTTGCCATTTTGCGAACTGGCAACACGTCAAAGGAAGCGCGGGCAACCTCGAATTTCAATATCGATTTTTGTTTTCGAAAATACAGCGAGTGAGTCGAAAATGGAACCAACGCAACTTTTTCGCCTCTTCTTTGCTGCATACGTGGAAAAATTAAAGAAAACGTTTGTAGCCGCTTTTGAAAATATATTGGTTTAACATTTATGAATTGCTTATCTTTCACGAAAAGTTCCAAAAATACTTACATTTTCGAGAAATTGAACATAAGCTTATTTCAAGATTTGTTCCTGATAAACGCATTTCATTAACCTTCAAGAGCTCGCACGATTTAGTGTCACCGTCGCGATCAGGGAGCGTTATTTTGCCGCCGACAAACATCCTTCTCTTTTCAATATAACAGTTTCTTTGATCCACAGTAATGGTGAATTTATTAAATAACATCAACTGGGCATTGTAGTGGATTAAAATTGATTGGAACAATTTACTTATTCTTCAGAAAAGATATTTATGGAGATAATCTGCAAAATCGCCGTCACGTTGGGTCTACAAAACACTGGTGACAAATATATACACTACAATAATGGCATAATAATTAAAATATAAATTAAATCTAATGAAGTAAGAAGGTAATAATCTAATGAAGATGAAAATGTAAGGAGGGAGAGTGAGAATATGTAGGTAAGTTAGAATAAACGAGTATAGTAAATATTAGGAATCTACATTATTAAAATGCACTTAAATCACCTACAAATAACACGTAATAAATAAACAATATATATATATATATATATATATATATATATATATATATATATATATATATATAATTTAAAGTATGATTAGCATAAGAGGATTATTATGAATGTTTGTTGCAAAAATGTATGAAAAATATTCTTACTTTTTTATTTTTTAAATAGTTTATTTGATTTTGTTGGCTGTAACAGGACAGTTTTAGCCTAACTTACATATGTTTGATAGGCTTACATGCTAACTTATATTTAAAGCTGTTTTCCCAAGACTTAAATCTAACATAAGGTTGAGGAAGCCCTATTGGTCCTCATTGTGGTCCAAATTGAGAAGGTTTAAGGAATATGTTGTAGGGATATTTGTTATTATTCTGGTATGGTTCCAATTTTGCGTGTCTAAAGGTTGCAAGAGAAGGATTTGAGATAAATAATAATAAAAGTTAATGGCTAAGTATGTGATGTGATGTTCAATGAGTTCTAAGTTGAGTTCTTTATGAAGCTGATAATTACATTACATTACATTCATTTGAACTGAATTGGTATGACCAGGTGGCAGATAAATAACAATAATCAATAATAATAACAATATTAATAAAAAAATAACAATAAAGAGTACTGTACAGCCGAAGATGCAATAATCATACTATCACTAATATTAAGTATTAGAACAATTATTTCAACTGTCATGATATCCAATATGTTAGTGATGCTAAAAGTTAATACAAGCTACATAAATATTGGCTAAATTCATTCATCGCGTTCACTAAACTTAACTGCACTGCACTACACTACACTGCTTTTACTTTGAATTACACTGACCAACATTTCACAGCACTTCACTGCACTTACTCATTTAATGTCTATTATTTCATATTGGTCTAACTTATTTCTAAAACTTCGACACTTAGAGGAAAAGCTTTGAAAACTGCTGCAGGTAAACTGTTCCAATCTTTAATTGTTGTGTTACAATGGAAAATGTCCAAAGATCTGAATTTTGTTTCCTTATTCGAATTTTGTGTGTGATCGCTTCGCGAAATAATTTGGTTTTTCTAGTCTAACCTGAATTTCCTTCCAAGCTGTTTGACCTACGTACGATTTATAAAGATATTATTAGTTCTCTCTTTATTTATACAGATGATGCAGTGCTACATATGCTTACAAAAATAATGTTTTTGCACTTTCAAAATATAATACTATAAATAATATAATTGTAAACTAGCAATTCAAAATCAATTCATTTCAACACTGAAATAGCTTTTATGAAAATGATATACCAAGATTATGTACTTCATAACCTCACTTGTGCTAACTATGGATAATGGAAAATCATTCTTTCAATGAAAATAGATAGATAGATAGATAGATAGATAGATAGATAGATAGATAGATAGATAGATAGATAGATAGATAGATAGATAGATAGATAGATAGATAGATAGATAATTTATTTAATTTGCTTTGGGCATTAAGCCCGGTGGCAAATTCTTTACACTTACTTTACATCTAATACCATAATATGCTAATGAATACTAAAAATACATAAAATTCAATATACAGAACAAAATTACATTTAAGGCATGCCTACTAAATGCAGAGTCCCTTCACTGACTACTGATCCTATCGCTTACACATTATTAGAATTTAATCTTAACTTAAAAGTGTTGATGTTTCTGGAAAAGTCTCCATTAGTTGCAACAAGCTATTCCATGACTCAATTGTCCTATTTGAAAAAGAGCATTTTCCAACATCACTCTCTGTTTCCTTTGGGCGTATTTTCCTAATATTTATTAGATTTATTGTTAATTCTGCAATTAAGTGTAGTAACTTGTGGCAGAATATCTTTACCTTCATACATTAAACTTACATTCATTAACAAAAGTTACAAAAAGGAGTTGATTAAAAATAATAATAATAATAATAATAATAATAATAATAATAATAAAAAGTAATTAAAATCACCACGCAAACCTTACTCCCCTTCACTTCACTTCACTACTGCACAACACTTAACTGTGACGCATTTCTTTCACACTCGCTTTTTCTCGCATTCCTTCCCCCCACTTCACTTCATAACACTACACTGCGCTGCACTACACTGCACTGCACTGCACTGCACTGCACTGTACTACATGAATAATAATAAAATAATAATAATAAAGATAATAATAACAAAATACTACAACTGATATTTATACTAACAATTAAACAACTTACTTTGTATGAAATACTACTAATCTAACAGTGAAAATTAACATTGATACAATAACCTAATATATAATTAACTAGAAACTAATTTATTTTTTAAAATTGCTCAAGCTTTGAGGAAAGGGTTCTAAGATTGTCGCAGGCAAACTGTTCAGTCTCTAATAGTTCGGTTTGTAAATGAAAATTTCCCGACATCCGTTTTCTGCATTCTTGTCTTAATTTTTGCACGTGATCCACTCTACCGAAGTATGTAGGTTTTTCTAAACGACGGTGTATTTCATTCCAGGCAGGATAGCCTGCGTATGCTTTATGCATAGCATAGAGTCGCAGCTTAATCCGCCTCTTTTTGAGTGATTCCCAAGCCCTCTATTTTTGATCCTCAAGTAAATTTGATGCTCTGCGCTGACCTTTCAGATTTCTTGCTGCGATATTCTGTACGGGTCCCAACATACAGCGCCATATTCTAATACGGTCGGACTAGTGACATATATGCTCATTCTTTACCTCTCACTGTACTCTTTCTTAGGATCCGATAACGAAATGTAGATCTCCAGGCTTTTCCCACAACGAAATTTACCTGATTTTCCCAGCTCAATTTACTATCTAATTGAATTCCCTAAATATTTGCAAGATGTGACTGTAGGTATGACTTTGTTGTTCAATTTGTACACAGTTTCACCATAACTTCGACCCTACCAAACGTGATGGCTTTACTTTTTGAACTGTTTATTTCATGCCATTTGTTTTGCCCATGAGTGTAATTTGTCTGTGTCTCGCTGCAAAATATTCACGTCCTCCTCTGATTCGATAACCCGATAGATGATACAGTCATCAGCAAAGAGTCTTACGTTTGAAGCTAAATTTTTTGGCAAGTCATTCACGAAGGCGAGAAACATGAGAGGTCCAATGACACTTCCTTGTGGAATCCCTGACGTAACACTTGCGGAGGTTGATAGATGTCTTCCGATTCGAACCTGTTGTTTCCTATCACGTAATAGTTCGTTTATCCAAGCCACCACCCTAGTGTCGATACCCGAATCTATTAATTTATTTACAAGACGATCGTGAGGAACAACATCAAAAGCTTTGGCAAAATCTATTACTATTGCGTCTACCCTTCCACCTTTATCAATTTCGTCGGTTAGATCTTGTAGAAGTGAGACAAGCTGACTCTCGCAGGAGAACCCGTTTCGGAAGCCGTGCTGACCTTGATAAAGCCATTCCTTGCCCTCCCATTCTTTCCGGATGTAGTTAGTAATTAGTTGTTCCATGAGTTTGCATACGACTGACGTGAGACTTATCGGCCTATAGTTACTTAGTGCCGTTTTATCGCCACTTTTAAAAACAGGTACTACGAGTGCTAACTTCCAATCTTCCGGTACGCAAGCATTATTGATAGACATATTAAATAACCTAATTAGGTACGGTAGAATAGCCTCCACCTAATTTAATAATGTCCGTGGAAATAGAATCTGGGCCTCGAGATTTTCCGCTTTTCATTAATTTTATTCTTTCCGTAGAGTACTTACGTCAACCTGAAATAGATTTCTATCTGATAACGTTGGTATCTGTGTACAGTCAGTTTTCTGCTTAAAAACCGAAGCAAAATATGCATTAATATGGTCGGGACGTGCCAATTAGACGGTTTCATGCATTCTTTCCTGAATTTCCCTCCATGCCGGATTTTTCCTAACGCTTTGTAAAATATACACAACCTTGCTTTTTCCCTACGGCTCGCCAATGATTCCCATGACGATACTTCATTGAAAATATTTCCTAACGAATTTCCCCTTTTAACAAATTTTGCTGCTACTTTCTGAATTTTTCGATGGAGTTTATTTGGCCCTTTCTATATGGATCCTAAGACGCTGTTCCGTACTCTAACAGTGGGCGCACAATGGTTTAATATGCTAGTTCTCTTGATTTACTGCTTCCTTCCTTAACACTCGCATTGCAAAGTGTAAAGATTTCCATGCCTTCCAACAATAAAGTTGACGGCTCCCCCCATCCAAGTTGTTCATTAATTATCACCCTCAGATATTTACAACTAGTTACCTGTGGAATTATCTTACCCGCAAGCAAATACTTAGCTGTCCCTTTATTTCTACTGCGCGTAAAACTATTTTGCATTTATCCGGATTTATCTTCATTCTATTGATTTCATCCATTCTTCTAAGCATCACAAGTCTCGCTGTAATTTTTCCTGAACCGATATGATCTCGATCTTTCTGTAAATAAGGCAGTATTCCGCAAAAGTTTAATTTTGAGCCTATTCCCTCTGCTATGTCACTTACGTACACTAAATAAAGGTTCAGTACACTCCTGCGGAACCCCAGACGTTACATTCTTTCAGATAAGCTGTTTCCCACCCTCACTCGTTGGTGGCGGTTATTTAGAAAATCTCTAATCCACAGTACTACTCTCGAGTCTAGCCCTATTCTGTCTAGTTTTTCAAGTAGTCTATCATAGGGGACAAGATCAAAAGCCTTTGTAAAGTCTATCACCCTCATCTAGTGCATCCGCGATATCTTGGCAAAACGCTTTTGTTTGACTTTCACACGAGTAACCCTTTCTAAGCCATGCTGCCCTCAAATAGCCAATTTTCTACTCCAAACGTATATAATGTACACAGCAATTAGATGCTCCATCTGCTTACAGTCTGCTGATGTTAAGCTAACTGGCCGATAATTTTTTTTTCCTTCTGATCGACACCCACCCTTATTGATGTGAACTACAAATGCTTCTTTCCAATCCTGAGAAAGACGAATTATTTAAGGTAATATCAAAAAGTCGTAACATATACGGAATCATGGCTTCACCTCCTGCATTCAATAAGTCTCCCGGAATGTCGTCGGGCCCACTGATTTATTCTTTCCAATTCTCGCTATTCTTTTTCACGTTTCAAGATCACGTGGTCTAGTAATAATTCTTTCTCCCGACCCGTTCAAAACAGATACGTCATTTTTTGCTGCAAATTCCGAACCCAAAAAAAGAATTACAAAGTTCCGCTTTGTCTTTGCTCTCTGTGATTTTGTTTTCATTTGCATCTCTTAACACAGGATTGCCCTCCCTATTTCCCTTTCGTCTTTTTGCGTATTTGAAAAACTGATTTGCCCCCTGCTTAGACTCGGATAATGTACTACATTGTAAAAATTCTATGTGGCCATTTCTCTTGGAGAAGCACCTTAGAGAATCTTGAATTTGTTTAAAATTATTACTATTAATGCTCAAATAGTAGTAGCGAAGGCCATTGTAATTGTGAAAATACTGACTTTGTATCAGAGATTAATTGTTTAGTTGTAGCCACTCGCAAGTCAGCAATTCAAATGTGCTGCAACAAGTGTCAAAAATTGTTTCAGGAAATGACAAGTAATTAAACAACCAAATATTCATTAATTTTGATATTTTGACTCCCAGACATTTCTACAAATATATTCACATAATAAAAAATCGAACACAAAGAAATACAAGGAAAGAAGATATCATATATATAAAACTAGAAATAACCAATGCAATGTTCCCAGGTCATGCGGCAAGTACGGAGAAAATGACTAGGATGTGCAATGCCTCCTGAAGATATAAAAGCCAATGTAAATAATTAGAAATATTAAACTATGTTTACAAAATATAGAATAGAAGAAACCATTAGAACTTAGTAGATCATTGGAATATATAGGTGTGTTGCAATTCTGTAATAATGTAATTACAAAACATTACATGATATTGATCATAAAATATATTGAAAATGACTGCAAACCCTTGCTTCCCAAAAATGTTTTGTTGAGTGATAATAATAAACCAAAATTTGTGTGTTGATAAAATAAGTGTAGATTTTAAGATAGTTCTTTACAATGTTATATGCAATCCTGTGCATTACATAGAACTTTTCAATTTATTGTAAATGATTGGTGACATTGTGGCAAACTGTATTTCGCAATTCATTTGTAAATTTGTAACAATTGTAATTTACATGTAACTGGTAAAATTGTAACCCTGAATTTAATTTTCATATTATCATAAGGCAACATCTCTCATAATGCACATGTTACAAATTGGGCACCTGATGTTAACTCGTAAGATTTACCAGGTACCCAACTTGTGATGAATAAAGGAAACACCTACTCTTGCCACTGCTACTTTTGGGATTGCTACTACTACGACTGCCGCTGATACCATTTCTATTCTTTGTTCTACTGCTCCAACTATTTTTTATTGCTACTTGTTACCTCACTTGTTTAAATTAAAAGAGATTGAAGGATGTGTTAGGAGAATGTCAAAGAAATATTTTTTAATGGGTTAAAGAAAATTCATTTTTAACATGAATATCATATAAACTAGGATCTCCTGGAATTACAAGTTTTATAAAATTTCTCCCAAATCCCTATTAATGCGGATTAAATAATGTATCTGCCGACCTGGATGGCCGAGGTGGCTAAGAGCGAGTACCGACTCAGCCCTTTGGTCCGAAGGGTCGCGGGTTTGAGTCCCGCCTTGGGCATGGTTGTTTTCCCTTGACTTTGTATGGGTTGTCACGGAGGGCCTCGCGTTCTGCTGACCCCATATCAGAGGAACCCGCAAGTGTGTTTGTCCAGTGTATTGTCGAATATGCGTCCCATCGAGACGTAAAGGGTCGCCGGCGGTTGGCTGGATAAAAGACCTAAAAATGTATCTTCTGTAATTTGAAGACGATTTTTAATGATGAAAACAGTTTCATATATCGTTTCTAGCAGCAGTATTTGATGTATTGACGAGAATGTCTGATTTGTTTTAGGTGAGCTCTTGACCTCGGATATGCAGCGCAAATGTGCGAGCGCATGGAGAACGCAAGCAGGCCACTCCAAACGGTGAGTAAGGCTCATTAGTAGTGGCTACTTCCTGGAAAGTGGCCACTTCAAGTATGAAATTTGAGAAATAAGATTTAGAGGCTTGCACTTGCTTCCAACTTCATAACGTGTGTTTTAGTGGTGGAGAATTTAGTGGTGGAGGGTACAAAAATGATTTATCACTTCTTTTCTATTTAAAGGATACGCTGTAAACATCTTATCGATATTGGCATTGCAAAAATTAAACCAAACTGGTCTTTTTATTCTTGAGTGTCTCAATCTTAAAGGTACATTATTGATTGCCCATTAGTGAGTGAAGTATACAAGCATTATTAAAATCTAACCGTTTCCATGTAGCATCTATTGGATCAACATTCTATAAATGGGTTAGAAGCAACCTAATAAAAGAAGACTAAATTGAAAGTAAGCCACCTTTAAAAGTGAATTCAGAAACACGTATGTTAAAGGCCCATTTAATTTTACAAATAGATGTGGTGTAAATTCAGTAGAGAACTACTGTACTTCGAATAAATATAGCCCAAGTATTTTAGGAAAATGTTATTAGTTAAAGTCACTGCTCGTGTATTTTACTTCTGAGTAAATACACCTTATAGATACTCAGGCTTTTAGATTACAAAGAACAATTCTGCGAATAATAATCAAATCCCACCCACATGACTATTGTAACCCTGTCTTTATTAATCAAGGATTTCTACCATTACCTTGCCTCTTGACTTACGAATCTGTGGTTTTTGTCAAAACAGATGTACTCAGCGTGAGAACATATTTTCAGCTAATATTGATGTCTTATAATTATTACACTCGACGTAGTAATCATATTCATCAAATGTCGGTATCAACAGTCCAGTAAAAAAACGTTCACATACAATACATGTAGAACACTTTGTCAGATAACATTAAACGATTAAAATCAATGCAATAGGTCAAGTCCTTTATGAAATTTACAATTAGAAAAATGAAATTATGCATTAAATGCCATTGTTAAAGTTATAGTAATTAATATGATTAATAAAATTAATATTATTAATTTTAACAGCGGTATTTAATGCATTATTTACCATTTGAACAATAATTTAAAGCAACCCGCAACAAGTATTGTACTCATTACAAACCGATATCGAGATACCTGACCGCGATAGGGGTTATGTCAATGATCCCAATCTCGATCAGGTTTTTTGTCCAGTTTCTCTAATCCTTTGAGCAAATGCTGAGATGGCTGCCGAAATGAAGAGAACTGCTTTAATGCAGTTATTCAAACTATCACTCTCGATGTTCTCGTGGCAGGAAGTATTATTCCTTCACGAAGAACATGATGAACGATAAGAGCCGAAATCTATAGCTGATTTACCTTTGAAAATAGATATTATCACATCGACACGAATATTTAGTTAACAATTCTTGCTGAAAAACTCCCGTTTTTTCTGTATTCAAAATTCAACTTCTATATGATTTAGGATAGGGATCCCAGAATTAAGAAAACGTGCACAGAATACACTTTTTCCCGTAGCACGTCACACGTAGTTTTAATTGTTGTTGGCGTAAAATAAACAAACAAACAAACAAACTTCTTGCGTTGTTTGGTATGTGGAGATATTGATCGAGGCGGTTTTTTTGGATATTCTAGGGCAGATTTGTTTATAAGTGGCTCGATGCCCATTTTTTGCTGACTTTAACTCGAGCTCTGCTTGTACACATAAGCTCAAATTTAAAGCAAAATTACGAGCCCTAGGAGTAACCAATATAAACATGTTTTCCTTTCTGGAAATGAACGTGAAAAGAATTGGCACTCTTTGCAATAACATGACGAACGCCAACACACCCTCAAGAGCGGAATGGAGTATTTGTAACTTCACACTATAAAGGCAAATTGACGCTTCGCCATGCGTATCTAATTTCATTAGAAAGATTCGGCCTTCTGCCCACACAATTAATATAATAATCCTTGAACCAATCCAACAGATTTGAATTGTAATTTCCAACTCATTTTAGGCCAACATAATTCTTTAAACAATTTAACGCGTAATTCTCATGGAAACTTGAAAACAAATTTTCCCTATTCCCGAACATTCCCTTCGTTATTTCCTTTCCTTCGTATTGTCCTTCCCACCGATCACACGATATCGAGCCAATTCGTTACACTGAGGGATTAGCCCACAAAACTCTCCGCCCAAACCGACAATAAGGAAGCAAGAAAATCAGGTCTGCATTCAATAGTAGTATGACATTATAAGTGAGGTTGGATATCCTGCGTTATGTCGCTGTTTTGAACGACATGTGACCAGCGCAATGTGCTTTACCGGATCTGAATTGGAGTGCCTTCTCCTGACGATTAACTCGCATTTGTCAAAATAGTGCGGTTTAATTTCGAGACTAATTCCAGAAAAATTAGGAGGAAACAGGACGATTGACAAAGGAGTATGATGGAGGCTGGTGAAGCTGGCTAGACAGTAAAAACCGAAGATCCCTGAAGAAACCGGTATGAAGCCATATTATTACCTTCAAATTCTTCGCGGAGTGATCGTAATTGCAAACCCGATAGTAAGGCGCGGAAGGTGACTACTGCACTACGGAATTCAAACTTGACTTCTACACTACGAGATGCCATGTTGGGTGTAGAGACTGTCCGTGCTAAAGATGAGTACGGCGAAAACTGGTAGGGACGATGGTGCGTGGCAGCAGTGAACTTTGCAAGCGCTTGAGGCGCGGCCCAAATGCGAGGGCGCGCAGGCTGCGAGGGAGGCGGAGGGGATAAGGCGAGAAGAGGGTGGTCAGAGTGGACGGAATGGAACTGGGCGGGGCTGGGGCTGGGGCTGGGGCTGGTCGGGCACGGGCGGAGATCTAGAGGAGGGGCGGGCGGGCGGGGCTGGGGAGGGCGGGCACGGGCGGGCGCTAGGAGGAGGCTGAAGCAGGGCGAGAGGCAGGAGCGGGCAGGGTGGCTCGTGCAGCCTCGGCTTTCGCAGCGACGCACGACCACGTGTAAGTCGATTACTTAACGAGCAGCGCGGTCGCGAGCACGCGTCCCGCTTCTGCTCCGCCACTCCGCCTCTACGCCCCGCCCCTCGTCCCGCCACAGCTCGCTTCTTCCCGGTCCGTCCATGTGCTCCGTTGCGCGCACCGCAGCCGACTGCTGTTCGCTGCTCCTCTCTCTTTGTCTCTGTCTGCTCTCTCTGTCCCGTCCCTCTGTCTCTGTTTCTCTCTGTCCCTGTCTCTCTATTTCTCCATGTCTATCTCTCTGTGTCTCTCTATCTCTCTCTCTATCCCTCTGTGTCTCTCTATCCCTCTGTGTCTCTCTATCTCTGTGTCTATCTGTGTGTATCTCTGTGTGTGTATCTCTCTCTGTGTGTCTGTGTGTGTCTCTGTATGTGTCCCTGTATGTGTGTCTCTGCATGTGTGTCTCTGTGTGGGTGTCTGTGTGGGTGTCTGTGTGGGTGTCTGTGTGGGTGTCTGTGTGTGTGTCTCGTGTATGTGTGTGTCTCACTGTCTCTCTGTGTATGTGTGTGCCTTCCTGTCTCTCTGTGTGTGTCTCATTGTCTCTCTATGTGTGTCTCACTCTCTCTCTGTCTCACTCTCTCTCTGTGTCTCACTCTCTCTCTGTGTCTCACTCTCTCTCTTGTCTCACTCTCTCTCTCTGTGTCTCACTCTCTTCTCTCTCTGTGTCTCACTCTCTCTGTGTCTCACTTCTCTCTCTCTCTGTCTCATCTCTCTGTCTCACTCTCTGTCTCACTCTCTCGACTCACTCTCTCTGTCTCACTCTCTCTGTCTCACTCTCTGTCTCACTCTCTCTGTCTCACTCTCTGTCTCACTCTCTCTGTGTTTCTCTCCGTCTGGATGATTGTGTCTTCCAGAGAAGCACGGAACGAAGGCAGC
The DNA here is from genome assembly GCA_964035755.1 of Teleogryllus oceanicus. Classification (NCBI taxonomy): domain Eukaryota; kingdom Metazoa; phylum Arthropoda; class Insecta; order Orthoptera; family Gryllidae; genus Teleogryllus; species Teleogryllus oceanicus. The sequence goes on from CAXIVR010001506.1 coordinate 52,651, forward strand.
TGGAAACGACAAGTGATGCTGGTTGCCTGATTCAAAGCAATGTCGAGCAGCCCAGAGAAAATCTTCCAAGCATTCCTTTGGCGCTTCTAGTGCATGTGCTCACGTCAGGGATTATGAGAGAGAGTGCTATGGTGTATTCAGATGAGTAAACGATGTTTGAATGATTCTAAAACACTTGAGCATCGCCGAATTTGAATCGATGCCGAAAAGTTGCGCATTGCATTTCTCTGCGAAATATATCCTTTTATCGGCCACGAGAGCTAGAGTGGACAGAATATAAATAGTAATTTAAAACAGCTCTTTACTTTAATCATGCTTTTAATTTAACTCTGCAATATACTACATCTTAACCATGTAATTATGAACATAAATAATATTTGTTAAACAGAAAGCTTGAAAATGTACGTTGTGAGCATCGAAATAAATGAAGGAACTGGAAAATAGTTAAAAGTACTGGAAGAATGTAAATAAAGAATGCCACTATTGCGAGACAGTTTTGGGAAAGTGCAATGCAAAGGAAGTGCATTTATATGGCACATGTACAACTCATATTGTTTACAATTAAATAATATGTCTCATTCTTATCATGTTCTTATTATAAGTATTTCAGATTGTTTTTCAACATATTATTTCTCCGTTTACTTACGCATTGCAATCAAGACATTCCTATTAACTAACATCCCACTCAACAATAATGGCAAGATATGTTAAAAATATATTCAAGATGTGGCACAATTTTTCTATTCTTCCACAACTATTCTTAATATTGTTATAGTGGCGTAAGGAAATATTTTGCAGTATTTCTTCTTCAGAGATGTTAAAAATCGAAGTCGAAGCTACTCCACTAGGCTTTGTGTGGATATTGAATATCTGGGCGTTATAGTGTTAATCGAATTTGATTGACAAAAATATCAAAATTGTATGTCCAAAGTGTTGAAAACGGTAAAAGAAAATCGTCATGTTACACAACGGACAATTTCGAGTGTATTTTCTAGACCTTTCATGAGAGACGATTGCGAGAAAAATGAGAACGGAGTCAGCAGAAGCGAACAGAGATATCTTGTGTGTAAATTGGCAGGGTTCTTAGAAGGTGGTGTTTGACGAGCGGGTAGCTGACAATTTCGTTGAAGATCTTCGCTCGTGCACAGACATAGAGGACAGACATAGCACCTTCAGAAACTTTTTAATTTATCACGCCAAAGGGGAAAGAATATATACTTACATTTGTTTGTAATGATGGGTAGTCTTTCATCAACTAGATAGATGATCTTCCATTTCCACGTCATTGATATCCAATGTCGTTGACATTTGAAAATTGCAAATTTTCATGTTTCTTTAAAGCTTCGGAATGTTTATAATGCCAACTATGGCGGTTGTTGTGATGACCTTGCTGAACGTAAGTATCTCAGTTCGAATCCCAGGGTGGCCACACATTTTTGCCTGCTGAAAGAACACAAATATTTGATAATTCAAGTTGTATTAGAATATTACGTGATAAATAATGCCAGAAACGAGTTCTTTGTATTGCCTCAATGTGTTCAGACACCACGAAAACGTATTTTGAAGCGATGAATGGCGATCCACTTGTTGGGACTGCAGACGCATAAGCGGAATAATCTGTTTTATTCTTTGAAAATTAAAATAAACATTTGCCACGGTGGAAACGCATGCAAGCAGCCGAGATTTGAAGCGTGCTAACATACGAGAATGAGTTGCGTGACGAATATTATTGCATTATGCAGAAGTTGCGTCAGAATTGATTTACGTGTAATATTTTACCTTCCCTAGACCAATAGCAATGAGTACACACAGGTATTCCAAATAAATGTAAAAATGTCATGACATCTGGGGAGGTCCAATATGATCGTTTTTAAAGAGCATGAGGTCGTAAATTTCGTAGAACGAAGATTCATATGTGATTTTTGTCCCTAATTGTTTGGCAACTCACCGTGCGCCAGTGTTCGGCAGGGACAGGAAATCTCGTTGTCTGCTGCTGCAGCACTAGCACCTGTCGAACACTAGTGAATGGATAGTTTCGTAATAATCATGGGCAGAATCACAAGTGTAACTTCCTTAAACGAGATATCCGACCATATATTTATTGGAAAATCATCGACCTCTCTAGATGCATTAGAAGATCATTACGTTAACACGGAGACACTTTTATATTAATTAATGATTATCATTCTCAACACATGTGAATCCGAAAACAGTAAACTTGTCTCTGGCTCGATCCACTTCGAATATGCATTGTGCTTCACAGATTGCCTTTGTGTTTCACACTCGCAATCGATGGATTATGTCATATCTCGGAGGTACTTTGCAGAGGTGATGTCTTGTGCGGCCACTTCAAGTGGTGGTGTCTTGTGAGAATTTGATAATATAATTTATTTAATTTTTTAGTTCAACTAAATAATGTATGTTATAATAATAGTAGTAATAGTAATAATAATAATAATAATAATAATAATAATAATAATAATAATAATAATAATAAAGCATTAAATCATCTTTGATTTAGGCACAATTTGAAGCTTTATGCTGGAACACATCAAAAACTCTGTTCCTTAAGAGATACTACCAAGATATTAGAACAAGCTTCGATTTGGATATATGCGCCATCATTAACATACGGTAAGGTAAAGCAGAAAAGTTAGATAAAAACGTTCAAGGCATAGAAGAGCTGCAAACTGATGCTACGTACAAATCTCTCGGAATACAATAGAATATGAAAGATTGTCTTTGGATGAGGAATTTTATCCGGCATAGAAGAATTCCAGACGCAAACGTCGCATTTTGAAGAGCAACATACCTAATGCCTCGTATTGCAAAAAGGAGTTCTCTCGTTGAGCGCAATGTTGCGATTTCAATTCCTGAAGTCGACCAACAGCCACCAATCACTTGTCTTGCCTACGTAGCACTCGGACCATGTTCTCCGCAGACGAAGTTTATTGTGCATTTCTAGCTGCCGCTTAAAACTTTTGTGTACTTGACTGTTGGGTGCAAAAGCGAACTGTGTAGCTACGTAGTTGCACATTAAACATTCCATTCAGATGCGGAAAATCAGAAGTTTGCTCATTTAAAGCGCAAACTCTTTAACGATACTAAAACTGCGTGAGAACCTCAAGATATGCTGAAATAAAAGTCACAATGCAGAAGAATATTCAATTGTGAGTTGGGTTACATTGACTTCGCGGCATGTCAACAATCTGATGTGATGTAATGAAAACGGGAACAAAAATAGTCCATATCCATTACAAAATCTGCGATGGAAAGTATTCTGAGGAGTAAATGAGAATATAGTATTCAGGAAACTCGCTAGCTTTAGGCATTGTTAGTATGATAAGAAACTTGAACTTTAAAGGTAAAGATATAGTTTTGGATGGATTCCGGCTCATGTGGGTATCAAGGAGAATGAGCTGGCAGACGGATCCGCAAAAGAGGCGTCACAACTTGATGAAAGAAGTAACCTTCCCATAATACCACAGGACTATCATGCCAACATCAAGAGAAAATTACAAGAATTGGACAGACAGGAATGGAATAACAACGCCCGATGTAAATTAAGACGTATATGTGAATACGATGATTATAATCCAGCCACATTCTTCTGCAGAGCTGACCAGGTTGTGTTAACTAGATGCAGAATAGGTTACACCAAGCTCACACATGCCCATCTGATCACAGGAAAAACAGCTGTTATGTGTAATGTGTGTAATGTTTCTATGTATGTTAATCACCTATTTATGTGCCCCAGGTTTGAGACTGACCGACGAGACATGATGTTGAGAACGACATGTCAAATGTACTGAAGGACAGAGAACAATGTAATCGGTTTCTCAATTTTTTGAAAACCATAAAATTGTACGGGGACATATAAGACAAGTGTATAAACTTTAATAATGTGATGTGAATGTTCCTATCAATGTCATAACTTCCCATGTACAAAAATATTAATGTGATTGTGTAGTTGTCGCTAATAACCTTTGCAGTTGATGCGACATAAAATAAAATTTAAAAAATAAAGAATATAGTATTGCCAGTCCAACAACCGAGACTCCGGGTATAATGGCGCAAAAATGTCGGTGCATCACTCGACAAATTCCGTCTCACCCGTCTTCAAATTTCATTATTCCCGGTGGGAGCCAGCTGCGACGCTCATTTATGTTGCCTTTGCTCTGTTCTAGAGAACACGCTGAGCTGAATAAAGAATTCAGGTATATATGAAGAATGGAGTTATATATTTGTCTACGGAAATATACCTATTGCAACTCTGTACATTTTCACTTATATGATTTAAGGCTGTTTTATTTAATTTTTGTACTTTCACAAAATCTGGATTGTAAATTGAAAAAGAGACTATTATTAAAAGACACGCCACACACAAAAATGCAATGTAGAAGTAGATAATAAATTATAAACCCAGTATTGCTCACCATCAGAACTGGTTATCGATAGTAATTCCAAGACCTGACAATGTTCTTAATTTCTGTAAAACAAGATGAAAACAATAGTAATAATAATAATAATAATAATAATAATAATAATAATAATAATAATAATAAATAATAATAATAATATGCAACCACAACAACAATATTGTACTGACAATACCACAAACAAACACAAGACAAGACCAAAAGTATTCCACCACAAACACAAGACCAAAGTAGTCCTTGCCTGAATGACTGATAAGATTTTAAGATAAGCTCATACTTGGCTGCATGTAGCTCAGTACTTAGTTGCAAATACAAGACCATAATATTCATTTCCTGGAAGACTTATAGAATTCTGTTACTTGTGAAAGAGCGGTCGCGAGCTCTTTTGGCATTGTTCGCGAGGGGTAAATGGGTCATTATGTACTCCTTGAACATAGTCTTACGTCAAGTCAGGGTCAGGGCTCAGCGTCGTTAGTAGCTGGTGCCCAGGCGGCCACTCAACCGGGAACCCGCGGTGACTCCATGTTACCGTGACTTTATGGAGCTTGGTTTAGAAGGTCGGCTACCGGCGCCGGCGGTAACAATTTGGAAGAAGCGAGCTTCTTTCACGTTGCACGGACGTGGCAGCACCTCCTCCTCGCATCTCTTCTTCTCAGAACTGAGTTTGAAGTATTGCGCGTTAATCTGGGGGCAATCTGTGCTCTGAGCAGGGCTATTTTGTATGGTGACCCTATTACCACAGCTTGGGCAGGTTCATGTACGCGGCGAATGCCGAGCAGTACCCTACCAAACGGACCACGGAGCGCGCGCGATCTGTCCTTCCTCTTCCTTGTCGTATCCTCTCCTTACACACACACACACACACACACACACTTACACTAACATGCTACACTACCACATAGTCAGGAGGCCAGTCGGAGCTTAGAGCTTGTCCCGGCTGGGGCGTGCCCCGCTGGTGGGAGAGTCCTGGTTAAGGAAACCCCACTAGCCGACGGTAGGTCAGCGCCGGATCTGGCCATCCAGGGGGGAAAAAATTCACCGCGCATATCCCGAGAAAAACGTGCACTACACTAACGGACTAACGACCAAAGCAGATGACGCCCGGAAACACGAAAAATCAAATCAAATCATTCATGTAATACGTGTGTACGTGTAGTATAGTGTAAGTGTAAGAGTAGAGTAAATGTTCTACGCGTATGTTGGGGAGATTTTTGGTTCGTATAAAACCCAAACCCGACCGACACATAGCAAATGCCCGTGATTGAATGTAGGCGATAGTTGGTTGACCATTTGTACAGTTCAACTCAGCTTCGAGGGATTTACTGTAGCTTGCGAAGGGTTCTGTGGAGTTCAAAATATTTAGTAGCCCTCGACCACCTTCTCTTCTTGGTAAATACAAGCGAATCACAGAAGAGTTGAGTGCAGACATCTGAATGCTGTAAGAAGCCCTCTAGTAAGTCCATCCGAAGAATTTTGGTCTGCATTGACCATTTTACTATACCGAAACTGTATATCAGCGTAGGTACAGCCCAGCTGTTGATGGTCGTCATTATGGTTTTCCCAGCTAGCTTCGTATTCAGTATCTTGGTTACCCTCTTCTTTCACTTCTCGGTAAGCTCATGTTTAATTTCGCTTAGCTCGGTAAGCTCATGTTTAAATCGTTAGAAAAATATCATATCATCAGTGATATTTTCGAATTACTTACAAACGATCTGCTTTTGTATAGGAAGGAACGCGAGAATCTATATTACTAATGTTAAATATACACATAAATTGGGGAAAACAAGTAGCATATTTTCTCTTCCTCGGTACGCCACTGCTTAAGACACAGCTGACGTCGTGCGACGAGGAACTCAGAAGCTTAGGGATTCCGGTGTGTCGATTTCGAACAGTCCAGTTTGCTGCCACCACTTAGTCCTACTCCTATCAAGGACCTTCGCCAAGGTGTAGAGGTCAGAGCGACTGCAGAGTCAGCAGCAATTCTGGGTCTGAGCTGTTTGGTCAAATGGCAAGAGGTGAAGCAGCAGGGGTGAAGTATTTCAGTGGAAATCGGGGAGCGTCAGGGGAACGGCATGGTTTGGCGAGGCGTGGAGTGGCTAGGTGTGGAGTGGCTAGGGGGGAGGTGTGGAGTGGCGAGGCGTGGAGTGGCGAGGTGTGGAGTGGTGAGGTGTGGAGTGACGAGGTATGGATTTGAAAGGATGTATCGGCAAGAGAGGGAGAGACAAAAGGTTTGGAGGTGCAAGAGAAGGTGTTGCAGAGAGGCAACGTATGGTACGTCAAGGGTTGGATCTGATAGAAGTGGAGCGGCAAGGACTAAAATAAGTGAAGTCGAAGAGGGTGAAGCGGCAAGGAGTAGAAGGGAAAGGTGAGGAGGAAGGGTAGGAGTGGAAGGGGTGAAGCGGAAAGGCGAGGAACGGTAAGGGTTGGACTGAATTTAATTGATTGTTTTGTACGTGGCGAGACTCAGGCCATGAGGGCTGCTCTTCCGTCTAACCACGCAAATTTCGCTACGCTTCTTTCACCAACTAGGGATAAAGAAGGTATGACTTGGGCGATTAAACAGGCAATTTCAATTTAGCTCAGAGGCTTTATTTTGGCTTGAGGGTCTTTTACATGCAGAATATCTGCTAACATGGGACAGCCAGCTTTACTTCCCCTCGGAAGAAAGGCGAACCAAGGATTTTTTCGTCCTTAAAAATTCACGGCTTCGTTCGGACTTGAACCCGCGAACTTGGGTATTACATTCCGATACGCTAACCCTTACACCATCGACGACCCCGATATTCGACCGTATTCGATAGATGTGGAGTGGCAAGTTGTCGTGAGTTGTAGTTGACATTTACATAATTGAAACGATTGAAGGCGTTGTCATTGTCAACAATACTAGTAGTCGGTTATGTGACTCCCAGACAGCAGAAAACTGATGATGGCTAAGCCATCGAAAGATGCTCTTAATGAAATAAATAGTATTGTTGACAATGACAATGCCTTCAATCGTTTCAAGTTGTAGAGTCAATTGATTGGAGTGGCTAGAGATGAAACGGAAAGGTTGAGTAGTATGTGTTGGAGCGGTGTGGGGCAGAACGGCAGGGAGTAGGGCGACAAGGAGTGAATCTGATGGAAGTAGACTCGCAAGGGTTGAAGTGGCGAATGGTGTAATGGCAAGGGGTGGAGAGACCATGGGAAAGTGGCGAGGGATGGAGTGGGAAGGGCCGGTGTGGTAGAAGGCTGGTGTTTGATTAGTAATTCCGGGTGCGTCAAAGGCTAAGGTTAATAGTCCCGTGTAGTGCATGTTTTCATTGTGAGGTGGTGCTAATCTTCCTCGTGGAATAGTTATTGGATCCGGCTCCGACCTCCCTGTCGGCAAACGGAGATTTCAGTCCATCCGAGATGGGACAAGCTCTAAGCTCCTAACCAGTACCAGGAAGGTAAGATCGCGCGCGAGCCGTGGCCCTTTTTTAAGATACCACTCCGGCATTCACGTGGTGTTGATTGGAGAAAGCAAGGAAAAATACTGATTAGAGTAGTCGGCCGCAAGATTGCTCCTCTAGACAGTGACTAAATTCAATCTAGCTATCTTGCTAGTGTCGAAATCCTCCTACCGTCGGACCTCGAACCTACGACCTCCTGACGAAACGCAGCACAATAACATCACTTGATGTCCTGACCCACGTGGTCAGGTGGTCTCCACGTGGGTGGGTAGGTGGTATTTTCTAGAGATGTAGTGGGATGATTCCAGTGGGGTGGAGCGGGGTGTCTTTGAGTGGTAAAGGTGAAACGGCGAGGGGGGAAATGAAGAAGGATGGACTGGCAATGAGTAGAGTGGCGACAGATAGAGGGACGAGGGGCGGAGTGGTGTGGCGTGAAGGAATGGCCAGGACTGAAGCAACCACACGAGGAGTGGGAAGGGTAGAGCGGAAAGAATGAACCTGCATGGTGTGAGTTGCACAGTGTGGCGCAGAAAGGGTGGGAGGGCAAGAGGAGCGTTGGCAATGTGTTGGTGAGGGGGTATCAACAACTGGTGCGGCGATGATGATGATGATGATGATGAATAATAATAATAATAATAATAATAATAATAATAATAATAATAATAATAATAATAATAATAATAATAATAATAATAATAATAATAATAATAATAATAATAATAATAATAAAAAAATTGTCTTTATTTGTGGCGAGGCTCAGGCCTTGAGACCTGCTCTGCCGCCTGACCACGGGAAGGTGTGGAGCAGCAAGCCGCTGGGCGCGAGTGGGCGAGTGGACGGTGGAAAGTGGTGGGGCTCGGCGCGAGTCGGAGTGTGGCCAGCGCGGCGACCAGCGTGTCGCAACATTCCCGCACGCCCAACAAACGAGCCTCCCATTCGTCATATCATATTCGCGACGTGCGCGATGGGAATCGATTATTCCGTTCCCGGTGGTGGTGCCGCTTTGTATCGCTCTTGGCTGGAGGGGGTGGGGCCATGGGGAGGGGTAGCGCCGGAAGCCGCTAAGCGGCGAGCTCCATCTCGCCATGAGGTAATCAGGTTGACCATTACTTCGTTAAACGAGACACGGGGGAATCCATTTGGCAGCGTTCAAACCTCACATTGCCATGGTGTCAATTGACTAAAATCTTTTTTACACAAACGAAGTGGCACGTGGTAATGCAACTCCTGATTAACGAGAAAGACGAAAGTCGGAAATTGCTTTCTTTCCTTTGGTAAAGGAATTACTCAACTTTCGAAACATCATTTATATATTCGTGTTTTTAACTCTTACGTTGCTCTTGACAGGAAGATCGTTTTGCATTAGATTGCATTAGATTTTTCTACATTTCATTGCAGCTGATACGAAAATAAAAATTAACCCAAACGAAGTTATATTTCTTTCTGACAAATGCAAATTTCACTGGTTTCTCATGGTCTTCTTCTGACTGGAAGGAAGGAGGAAAGTTGGAAGAACGAAAATGAAACTCAGGTTGCAGAGGTTAACTTATTGCAAAAATACACTATTAAATCTATATGTGCAGGGATTTCCCTCAGATCATACCATTATTGAGAAAATTTTCTCTCTATACAGCATGTTCTCGTTAACTTTAAAGAGAGATGTAATGTATAAAGCATAGTGATATGAAAAAAATAAATAATTGGCTATTAACGTGTTTTACAAGGCAGTAATTGTCTATTAAATTGTCTGATGCAATTGTCTACAGTGAATTCAAATAAAGCTGCGTTTTTATGTAATATTATACGATCTTTCGACTTTGTAGGACTCATTTGCATATTTAAATCGTCTCGAGAGTGAGATATATATTTTTTAACACTTTATATACGCATTGGACCATACGCATATTGGTCGTTGTTTTCACACTGGTTACTTTTTGGCGCAGCTCTTGCATATTTTCTTTCATTACGATGTACTCTCAATTAATTACAATGCGAATTGTGAGTGAAGTAATCAATACAGAAACCCTCTGAAGAGTATGTCAAATTAAATTAATGAGTGAAGAGAAAGTATTGTCAAATCAATCTTTTGTATCAAAAAATTACGTGATACCTGGACGTCTAGCATAGCTTCTTTAACAGAAAGCCAGAACACAGTTTAAATATTAATTAATATCTGTTTTATTCAATTAATTACGCGAAAACAATAAAAATATGTGTGATGTTGAGGAGAGAAAATACGCCGTTTTATTTTCTTCCACTTCACTTCAAATAGTACGCACACGTGCCTGTTCCGTCTTCGCCTTATTCTTCCTTTTCATCATCATAATATCACTATTATTGCCACATTTTCTTAGGCCTTACGACGTCTCTTTTGCCAGTGGCTCGATAGACAATTGCAAATGGGGCATTGTATTGGCGCCCATTCTTCGTATGTTTGTCTCCAAGAATCTTTATATTTTTGTAGTTCATTTATGTTATAAATGCTGAGATCTTTTCGGATATCTTCATTTCTTATGAGATCATATTTGTGCAGACTCTCTACTTTTCTGAGCAATCTCATTTTAGCTGCTTGATTTTGCTTTTCTCTTTCTTTAATTAGCAACGATTAACTGCCCGCACAGCCTTTGTCTTTATAGTTGTTGTTTTTTTGTACGTTATCGTGTGTTATTATGGAGGGTTCTATTTATTATACCGCATACTGATTGAAATCTATTGATTATATTTTCAATGACAGTATCGACGTCATAATTTATTTCACATCAATATAATTAAAATGAAAAACTTGTTCTACGGGAGTATCATCGATAATTATTTTCTAGCAGATGGGATATTTTCCGTAGTGGGCCATGACTTTAGTTTTCCTTTGGAGATTCTAAGATTATATTCTTGTTCTCCAAGATTGTGTAGGTTGTGTAATGCTTTTGTAGCTTTTCTTCAGATTCTTCTAGAATTATTACGTCTTCAGCATAGAACAGCACATGTACCAATATTAATTCTACTTAGTTGTGTGCCAGGGCTGATGGGCAAATTTCACTTCTGTATCAGATCATCTATGTACATACTAAATAATGATGGAGACAAGCTACATCCCTGTTTTAGGCCGTGGTTAATAATAATTTAGTCAGTACTTTTTTCCTGTGTTGATAACCATTTATGACCCTTGATATGTACTTCTTAGATTTTCCACTAGGTGCTTAGGGTAACCATTATTCTTAATTACGCTCCATAATTCCTTTCTGTCAACTATGCCGGTTGCTTTTTCAAAGCCAATGGACGTTAAATGAGTTTCAATATTGACTTTCGTCTTTTTCTAAAAATTCTTTTAATAATTAATAAAAAAATAATAAAATATTATCATTGCATGAGCGACCTTTTACGAATCCTGCATGTTCTCTTGTAAATGGACCTTTGCTACGTTTTATTTTAGGGAGATAAAACATTGACAATATTCCATTTAACATGTTCCGTCAACTCCACTCATGTAGAGAAATTACACTTGTGTTGATACATAACAGATTATTTAAATTAAAGATGAGTTTTCGTACAATCATTTTGAATTGGGATTGTACGATCATTATAATATAATTTATTTAACAATTGATATGATAATTATCCTAGGATAACACATATACTGTGGGAATAAACAAATCTGCTTCATATTTACAATTTAAGTGTGTTAAACAGTCAGTTCCAACAGACGACTGCTGTACTTCACACAATTGTTTCTCACTTCGAAAATGCGAGAAACAAGTTTTAAGTTAGTTATGTATACTCAATTTTTCGGAACTTTTCTGCAAATTTCAACTTTAGATAGATTTTTTACGTATCCCTGATATTTCTAAGATAGATTCCGTTATTGTACAACATATTTTCCTCAAGGAACTTCCGAGAAATGCATCGAAACTACTTGGAGACCCGGCTACCTCGAGTTTTCCTGTTCACATGAAATTAGTTGACTCATTCGAGATAAACAAAAGAACAACAAGCAATTCGCAGTAAACAACCACAAGATATTTACAACCACAAGATACTTTAAGACCAATATGTACGAAAATATGTTATATCAACTTCAGTAAACGCAATCAATGGGCAAATCACTATTTTCCCGCATCGTAAGAAAATATATTTTTTCCACAATAAAAACGAGTACGTAATTCGAAGAAAAATGTAAGTAGTGAGCGCTCCGTAAGGTATGAAGTTGTTGAGGGCACCCGTCACTTCAAGGCAAATGTCCTATTGTGATGGCAACACAGGCGAGCGATTAGGCCCATGCTTCTGCGGCTGCGGCGTGTGCGTTGCCTCCTTGGGCTACCGCTGGGGTGCGTGGGCAGCGGCGGACGCGCGCTGATAGTGTCGCGATACAACTTCATTATGACCTTAATTTCCTGCCTGATGAATGGCCATCTGCACGGTGCCTGGATAACGAGCAGTGGTCGATGCTTTTGTTTGCCCAAACAAGCCGGTGATCAGGGAAATATTCAAATGGGTCCGGGGCTGCATGCATTATGAAACGGGCGCGCAACGGGCGCCCTGCCCTGCCACGCCCACTCTCCCCCACCCCACCCCCGTGCCTTCCCCCTACTCGGCCCGCACACCCGTACTCACCCTTTCACACTACCCCATATGTAAAGTGGACTTGCCAAGAAATAGTTTTCGAGGCTCTACAGTTTCGGTTCGTTCCCTTGGGTTCGTATTTGCCGTTTCGTTTTGTTTGTTGTTGAACACCTACGGCAGGAAAGAAACAGGCAAGGAGTAGTACGTTATGTACAGTTTCACAACCTTAAATGAATATATGAAAATCATAGCAGTTAGCTCTAAGACGATCAACATCTCTTTGTATCAATACATATGGCGTTTTCTATAGTGATTCATTTCAACTGACGTAGCGAGCCAACGTGTAATCACGCCTTGCGGTGTTTAACAGTGCAATCCATTAAATTTCAGTAACATTTAAATCTTTTTTTAAAATTTCATTACGAGAGAATTAAAGTGGCGTTATTGCAACTACTTGCATTACCTTTTTTCTTATTAAATACTAATTACATTGTTGAAATGTTGTGTTCCTAAAAAAAATGCTGTTCGCATGCTCGTGTGCGTAACGTGATATGGCACTGTAGAAATGAAAAGAAATTCGTCAAAGCAACGCATATCGGATAATTTTGTCGGTATATTCAAATAGTGAATTATAAACAAACGGAATTTTGTGTCATTTTTATTTGTTGGAAGCGAGATTATCGAATTATGTCATCTGTGGACATTGCGATCAAATTTACTTGATGACAAAAACTGTTAAAAACTGTGTTACGTACTAAGGGAAGGAGTGTATTATGTGGACGTTGCCTTAATTTCTGAGGTTCTATCCTAACCCATACACATGTTGAATTACGAAACAGGTGCAAACGAGCATTTGTGGTAAGAAGTGAAAAATTATCTTTCCTGGGTATTAAAAACTATTTATAATGGTAAAACTGCTGGCAAAGGAAAGGCAATACACATTTTGACTATTACCTCTCATTGTGCACTGCGTGGAGGAATCCACGTACTGCAGCGAGGACCTGGACCGTTGCGGCAATTTTAATTAATGTATTACCCACTAAACTTAAGAAAATGTAAACAGAGAGTCAATCTACATTAATGCTCTGAAGGGGCCGTATCAGCATTCGCTCAGAGGATCAGGCAAATGGGACGAAAAACCCGATCGAGACGAGGGTTGTTGACCCAAAAGCTATAACATTACTTGTTACAGGCTTATTTAGTCTTTTAGAATTATCCAGTAAATATTGTAATGAATACTTTAAATAACTGTTAAAATCAATATTACTCTCTCACTTCCCCGCACTTACTTCGTAAGAAGAGAATCGTGCTCCGGAAATCGGGGAATTTTCTGTACAAAACCGTTTATTGCCGGATCCCGGAAAGGATAAAATGGATTGTTGTTTGATAAGTGATTCCGAGCGCGCTAAATGTTAAGGTCATTAGTCCCGTACGTGTAGTGCATTATTAATCGCGGGAGGTGCGAGTGACCCTGCCCTCGGTGGATGGCGAGATTCGGCTTGCAGGGATTTTCCGCAACCAAATATATCCCACTAGCGTGGACCGTTCTAATTTCCTATCTAGTCTCCCGGCATGTGTAATAGTGTAGTTCACGTTAGTGTACATGTGATTAAGGGCTGAGGTAAAGACTAAGAAGAGGAAGGAAAGATTGCGCGCGGTTTGTGGACAGTTTGTTACGGTACTGCTTCGGCATTCGCCTGGTGGTGATCGGAGAAACAATGAAATCTACCAATCACTGCAGTCGGCCACTATAATTCTCCCCCGGACAGCGGCTGAATTCAACCCAGCAGAGGCAGTGCAGTGACACCAGTTGATGCCCTGAGCGTTGCCGGTGCATAAAATTGCATTACCCTGGTTCCCATATATAGTAAATTGCTAGCTGTAACACGCTATGCACCCACAATCCATGTTTTGTGGGTCCTTGGAACCGAAAAATCGATTGACGGGAGACGGCTGTCCGTCCATTTGTTTTGTGGTGAAAGGTCAAAACCAATTGGCATTTTTCTCCCAAACTGATATTATTCGATGTAGTTAAATGAACTGAATGTCATCCGAGTTTGATGCGGATATTTTAATTGGGAGGGGGTACTTTTTATGAAGCATAAATATTTTCAAAATTTGCTGAAAAATTGGTCCAAATCTTTATGAAAGTTTGTCTTCATATAGCGTAAAGAACGTTTAAGAGAATGTTGCAGGTCTCATTTTCGGTGAATTCCATGTTTCGAAAATTGCAAAGTTCAGATATTATTTGGCGTCTTCCTACAAATATAGATAGGGATTTTTTTCTCAAATGAAATCTTTTCTTTGATGAGAAATAATAAAATAATGTCATGTGCAATTTTTCGAAACTATGAGTTGGTGTTAATCCATTTTAAATGGTCCAGAATTTTATAAATTTATCACTCGCCCATCTCGAAAAGAAATCATATTTTGTACATAAATTTCCTTATGTTTTGACTGTTCAAAAACATATTTGATTTTGATCGCGTTGTAGACATATTTTTCAAAATGAGTCAGCTCTGGGTAGTTCTAGCATTCTAGAATAAAAGGAATTGGGTTCAGTATACTCTGGCCTACAAATCGAAATACTATTTATCTGCCTTCTATACTTTTATTTGAGAAATATTTGCAACCAAATCATTGGAACGTGAACGAGCCAAGTTCGATTTTCAGAGAGTAATTTTTTAAGAATAGAATCTCAGCCTTAATTTTTTCTGTGCTTTTACACAACAAAGTATAGTTACGATTTGTAAAATATCATTGGTAAGTAACGTACCCCCTTAAAAAGTATACCCTCTTCAAAATTAAATTTTTTGATTTTTCCAAATTTTCAACTGTAATATCTCTGTTAGAGGACCAGATAAAAATATGAATATTGAACACATACTAGATCCCTATAACACCAAACTTCAGTAAAAATTTAAAGGTTTTTATAGGTTTTATAAACATAACATTTCTTAGGTCATACACCTGTAGGTCATATACCTCAGGGTGCGTCATTCCTTGATCAGCGTGCTCGCTTTCCAGGACACGATCACGGGTTCGATTCCCGGTGAGGCAGAGTATAGTGTACGCTTTTCTTCCAATGTCCCAGTATCTGCTGTTGTGTGTTGATCAGAAATGTTCACTTCTCTGGTTGGGATGACCAGAATACAGCATAAGGGATGTTTATGCGCCACACGTATTCGAACCCATGTCCGAAAGGTCTGGACGTCACTGGTAAGCCTTGACCCCGTAAAGGGATGTTGTGCAAGTACAGATAGTCATATACCTATTGGCTGGTTTCAGTGTACATGGAGTTTTCTGTAACCAAGACTCTCTCAACACCTTGCGCCATTTACTTCGCGCTCTCTGTCTGAGATGCTTGTCACAGAGCTATGTGAACTGGGACGTCGGAATTAAAAGTTAACATTTTACTCCTCGCTATCGCTTACGCGGTAGACAGAAAGTTATGTAATGCTGCACGAAAAAAACACGGAATTTTTGGCACAAAAACTCTATTACAAGGCCCTGGTATCGAAGAAGTGAATTAATCTAGTTGCTAAATTATGAAAAAAATCCTCTAACACTCACTGAAAAATTCAAAATTCTTTCGACGTCATCCTACAACTTCAATTATGATTTTCAAATTTTTTCCTTTCTGGTTTTTAAAGATTTTGAAATAAGGTCAAGTACAATTTATGAAAAATTTTGTGTACTTTACACGTAATTTTGCATGAAAGTACGGGCGAGAAAGTACGTTTTGCTTTAGCACCAAAATTTTAATTTTTTCTTCATCCGGGAATGAATTCTTGGGCTGCGACATAGCAAGCGGGCAAACCCGCTAGAGGGACCTGTCTCTATGGCAAGATATCTCAATTTTTTATTATTCTCATTCTAGGATGTGAAGAGATTAACGGGATGGTACAAGTTTATGGAACTTGGAAAGCAATTGGGAATTAAGAGATACAATCATAATATTCATGATTGAAATTCACTTTCATATGTTCTCGCTTTCGGAATATCTATTTCTTACCTCGTCCACTGTCGCAGCCTTTTCATCGTAATTCATGAGTAATATGAGAATATATACTTCAAACTCATATTTAACTCATTTATTTTCAAAAACACTTAACGGTTTTCAATTTTCAAATGTTCTGAGCTTTTAAAAAAATCTAAAATCTGGTGAGTGTAATAATCATTACATAAAATTTATATGTGTGTGTGTGTGCGTGTGCGTGTGCGTGTGCGTGTGCGTGTGCATGTGCATGTGCGTGTGCGTGTGCGTGTGTATAAAGCTCTCTCTATATAATTACAAATAATGCAAGAAGGCAGCAACAACTGAATTTCTAACACATCTTTCATCGACATCACATCAAATAATTTTGTCTTCAACACCGCGTTTTCCATTCGTGGTACAGTTTTCGAGGTTTACAAGCTCCAACTTTTAAAAAGTTAGCCTTCCTAAAAGTATGCCCTCATTTAGAGTCACATAAATAAAATATTATATAAGGATACATAAGAACACCAAGATATGAACTTTTCTTGTACATATTTGTAATCAAGTATTTTATTGATTTTTCAGCCTTCCAGTCACTTCTCCATTGAATTTTCTTGTCGTGTGTCTGATCACTTCCATTCATTGAAAGGGAACGTATACATTCTGAATAATTTTTCTATACTTTTCAATTAAACAAAAATCCTGATCGCACTCTTTATGTGTCCTAGCTCTAGAAATTTGTAATCATTCCTTTCAAAGCTTAATTTGTGGCTATTTCCATCCAATGTGTAACTGTTTTTGTTTAGGTTTTGACTTCCGCAACAATCACTGTATGCAATTAGATGACGTGATGACTTGCTAGGACTTTTACAGTATTTTTTTAAACAAGATCCAACCACATCGAAACTCCTTGATGCTGCATTTCCCCCAAACAAATATTGTCGCTTTCACACTTTTTAAGAAATGGATGCAGGTATTGTTAGTCCAGGGCACCCTAATTCTTTATTTTAGTGAGTGGTGGAAGCAGCAATGTTTTCTGTAAATCAGAGGCAAGAGCTAACATAATTTATTTCATTGGCTTATTCTTTGTATAGTTTCTTCTGATCAACTGCCTTTTGTGTTTTTCTATGGTGGTGATCTTGGTCAACTTTATCTGTGCCAGAATCTTAGAATATTTTCCAGAATATTCTATGTTTAGGAAAGAATCGCATTTATAACATATCAGTGTGTGGCGATGGAAGGTTAAATTGTAACATGTGTTAAATTAATTTCTGATTGCGCCACTCTTTCGCAGCTTCATATCCCTTTTCTTTATACCATTCACAATAAAGCTAGTGCATTTTCGTTTCAGACAAATTGTTGTGACAGGTACTGTCTTTTAGGATTGTGTAGTCTACTGTAATGGTTTCTGTGTTTTTGGAAAAAATTATATGCTCTCTAACTTGATTAAGTTTCAAAATACTTATTTTAGTTGGTGCGAGAGCCTTGCTTTTGTTATGTTGAGGAAAAAATCCATCGTCACTTTGTCAGTAGCCATACCAAATCTATTCTGGATGATCCCCAATATTTTAAGAAAAAATTACAAACTCTATGTAATTTCGGCGTAGTAATTTTGGTAGTTTTCTTGTGATTCGTTGCACATGACTTTCGTATATTTGGTTCTTACATTTCTATTCACGAGCAAATGTATGATATTCATAGATTCCAGCATTGTAGATCCCGAAAATTCGTTAAAACGTTTTTTCGATCTTCAGCATTAATGCAGCAGCTTCTGCAATGAAATCGGCATGTATTTTTAA
Organism: Teleogryllus oceanicus; assembly: GCA_964035755.1. Taxonomy (NCBI): domain Eukaryota; kingdom Metazoa; phylum Arthropoda; class Insecta; order Orthoptera; family Gryllidae; genus Teleogryllus; species Teleogryllus oceanicus. The sequence continues at coordinate 70,853 of CAXIVR010001506.1, forward strand.
ATCCATGATCATATTTGGCATGTTTCACTTTTCTCCTGTGGCCAATATATTCTTTCCAAAATTCCGCAGAAATTTGTTTATATTTGCTTGCCTTTCATGTCATTTGAGCTTCCTAGACCTTGCTTATGATTTTCATTGTAGACGCACATTACAGATGAATGATTTCCAGTTGTTTGCAATTTGTCTCCTTCGTTGTGACTGGAAGGATTCAATGTATCTTCTTCAAAAAAAAAAAATACTAAGGAAGAAATATGTCCCGTGCATAGAAACCGGTGTGCCGTAACCTCAAATTTTGTATTTTGTAAACATAAAATATTTTGTTTCCTTTCCCATTAATAGTGCCTCAAACGACTTAGAAACATACAAAACATATCATAATGAACTTCTAGTTGTGATTTTCTTCTCTTTGCATGAGACTCATTTATTGCAATCGTGTGGAATGGTTGCATCTAAACTGTTGCAAATAATATGGAGCACTTGCCTGGGTTTTACTCTGAACTCTGTCGCCAACGTTCTGAGCGTACAAAATTTGACCTTCTAGGTGGCAGGAGAAAGGATCAAGGATAATAAGGAATTTTTGAACAAAGATATAACGGTTATCTACATGGAATGATCGACTCGAATTTCAAAACTAACTCGCATATTTAATTCATCGTTATGCACCGGAACGATTCCAGATATTTTCAAAAGAGCTAAAATTAAGCCGCTCTTCAAAAAAGGCAACAAAAATTAAATTCAAAATTATTGGCCCATTTCTCTTCTATCAGTTTTTTCAAAAATATTAGAGAGACTTTTTTACGTACGAATGGAAATCTTTCTCAGTAAACACGACGCTCTTTCAGATTGCCAATATGGATTTAGAAAATCAAAATGAACGAAAACAGCCATATTTTCTTTTTCAAGATGTCGTCTCATCATTGGATCAAAACGAGGCACCTATTGGATTATTTTTAGATCTTTCAAAAGCTTTTGACGTCATTGATCATGACATTTTACTTTCTAAATTGCGTTCATATGAAATCCGTGGTATCGCTCTAGATTGATTATGTTCGTACCTTAAACAACGATCTCAGAGAGTGGAAATACCTTACTGGAATGATGGAACATTACGTACGCACCTTTCCGACTCTTTGCCCATTGCACGTGGAGTTCCTCAAGGATCGATTTTAGGCCCTATTCTGTTCCTACTTTACGTAAACGTTATGCCCTCGACGATTCGAAACGGAAGAACGGTTCTCTTTGCAGATGAAACGAACATCTTTTGCAATAAATAAACCGTAAATAATACAATATCAGATGTTTCAAATTGGTTCCGAAATAACAAATTAATAGTATACGAAAAGAAAACGGTTTTAATGCAGTTTTCCATTTCAAATAAACAATTCTGTGCTCCATTGTAAGTGAACGGTGTACCATTGACTGATGTTAAGGCAACAAAATTTTTAGGTCACTCAATTCAGTCAAACCTTAAATGGAATGTCCATTTAAATTAATTGAACACAAAATTAAGTTCATTATGCTACGCGTTCAGAATTCTTGCAAATTCAGTCAGCCTTCATACTGCTCGTTGTGTATATTTCGCGAATATTCATTCCCGCCTGAGATATGGCATAATAGTCTGGGGAAATATTTATTTATTTATTTATTTTACGTAAAAAAAACAGTTAAAATTGCGTATGACGTGCTATGGGGAAAAGTGAATTGTGTGCACATTTTCAAAATACATCTTATATCTCCCAGACTCTTAGACTACAAAAAAGAATTGTACGAATAATAACCAAATCCCACCCAGTGATTCTTGTAAGCCTCTTTTCCTGAATCTAGGAATGTTACCATTACCGGGTCTGTTGATTTATGAATCAGTGATTTTTGTCAAAAATGACTTGCTTCTGGGCGAGAATATATTTTCAGAAAATGCCGATGTCTATTACTGTAACACTCGACGTAGAAATCATATTTATCAGGTGACAGTATCAACAGCTCATTTCAAAAAATTCACATACAACTCATGTACATTATTTTACAACACTTTGCCAGATGACATTAAACGATTCAATTTGATAGAAAAGTTTAAATCCCAAGTGATATCGTTTCTGCTGCATAACTGTTTCTATACAATTAGAGACTACACTGACCATCACAAGGAAAGTAACATTTATTTTCACAGTGATATTTAATGTATTATTTACAAATGGACTGTATAATTCTAAACACTATGTTACAAGTATTGTATCGCAGATTCTGGGTCAATGACCCCCATCTCAATCAGGTTTTTCGTCCAGTGTCCCTGATCCAATGAGCAAATGCTGAGATGGCCCCTTGTGTTGCTTCTGGACATACATGTAACTTCATTTTTTGTGCACGTCTTCTAAAATTCAATGGGAAATGTAGTTATTCAAATTCTCGTTTCTATGTTGTCGAGGCAGGAAGGATTCCGATGGACATGGATAAGAGCCCAAAATTAATTGCTTATATATCCTTGAAAATAGATTTTATTACATAGGAAGCTCTTTTTTCATTCAAACTTCAAGTAGTTTGTGACTTGTAAGGATCACAGAATTTTGAAAATGTGCACACAATTCACTTCTCTCTATTGCACGTCATACGCAGTTTTAATTGCTTTTTGACGTAAAATAAATAAATAAATACTTGCGAAAAAATTCATTAACTGTTTTTGTTCTGAGCCCCTCAATTGTAACTTGATTTCGGAATTAGCACATAAATGAATTGAAAGTAGCTAGAACTCAAAGATAATTTAGTATGGTAATTTGAACGGAACATGACCGTGGAATCCTCCGAATAGAATCACTCTTATAAATATAGAAGAAGTAACATTTATTCATTTTAAGTTCACCAGCTCCTATGAAATATAAAGACATACATAATATTAGCTTGAAGCGTTGACCCTGAAGACTTGACATTAAAAGGCTTGTGTACTTTGTTTTATTTAACGTGGCGTCTCATGGTTACGAGCTGGAAGGGTGATGGGGACATTGTCATCCAATCGGTACTCCACTACTAAAATTTTAAATGGAACGAAACTCACGATTGGATGACATTGTACTCTTCTTTATTCAGCTCGTGACCTTCAGTCACCACGTTAAATAAATTGAAGTATTAAGAATCCTCGCACAAAGGAGGGGAATACGCACCTGTAAGGTTCTGCCAACCTGGTTCTGCCAACCTGCGCGACGCAATTTTGTAGAGGAACTCTGCGATTAGTACGCAATGAGAGTTCATTTGTTTCTTCTCTCTGAACCGATACAGTATCTTATTATTAAAATTATGAAATTAATTAAATTAAATATTTTTTTCGTTTACTGCACAATTGAAATACACATTTAAACAACATACACAATTTTGGTGATGTCGAACTTCCTGCGAATAAGACTTTAAAAAATGCAAAAAATGTACGGGACAATCACGTGTGTCCCACAAAACCTGCAATATGATTATTCTGAGCCGTATGCAGCGGTACAGAGGCTTTACAGGATTGATTGATTGATTTTTTCGTGTTTCTGGACGCGTCAACTGCTCTGGTCATTAGTGCTTTTCTCGGGGGATATCGGTCATCTTCCCCCGCTGGATGGCGAGATCCGGCGCCGACCTATCGTCGGCTAGTGGGGCTTCCTCCTAACCAGGACTCTTCCACCAGCGGGGTACCGCCCCAGCCCGCTCAAGCTCTACGCTCCCGACCGGTCTCCCGGAATATGTGATTGTGCAGTGCATGTTAGTGTAAGTGTGTATGTAAGGAGGATAGGAAAAGGAAGATGAAGGAAAGATCGCGCTCGGTCCGTGGCCCGTTTGAAAATGAAAAGCTTGTGTCAAAAATCCTGCCGCCGTCAGGACTCGAACGTAGGATCTCCCGGTCAAAGGCACTGCAGTGGCATCAGTTGATGCACTGAGCTACCGCTCCTGGTTTTCCAGGATAGAGTGGGTTGTGCCTTGACTAATTAGATTAACAGATTCAATACATTCTAGAAGCTTCGGATTACTGGATTTTTATTGATTGAATATATTCTTGGCGCTGACTCCCGTGGGCACCGGAATTACCGGAATTTCAGCAGCGTGCTGCACGTGTGGGGGTCAGGCTGGCTTGGTCCTACCATCCTGTCTCTGCAGCGGCGCAGTAACTTGCACGATTCCAGCTCGGTTGATAAACCATGGCCAATGGCTTAGAAACAATATGTTATACAAAGTATCAAATATGCGCTGATGTGCTCGAGTAAGAAATAAAGATATAATTATAATTAAAGTATGAGATATTCAACACTTTTAACTTTTACTTGCATGGGGATCAACTATGACGAATAGCAGAAATCATCTGAGTCAAGTTTTTCGGCGCTCCTACAATCTTTTCCACGCTTCATGTAGTGTAACCTTGCGAGACAGCGTGAAGGGAGGCTCGTTTATTGTTTCATTTTCCAGTGGTACGCATCTCCACGCTTCGGCACTCCACTCAACGTCGCTGCGATCCGCCGAACTCCACTCCCTTCAAGCAGCGTGCTCAGCCTCCGCCCCTGGCCGCTCCCACTTGTTGCCTCCATCCCTGGCCCTCGTTCGGCCTCCACGCATCCTCTACCCCAATTCTCTCTTTCTCCTCCGACCGCCTCGTGTTTGCATCGATTCTCCTCTCCGGAGCCCCGTTTCCTGCTCCCTCTTTGGCCCTCTGGGACGAGGCGGCGGCGCGGGTCTGCGCGGGGATGGCGAGAGGCACGGGCGGGCCCACGAAAAAACGCTCCCGATTTGTCGAAATTGATTCGGGGACGCGGTCGGGACGCGGTATCAGCGACATTACAGCCAGAAAGCCGCCCCCGCGCAGATCGAGGTGCGGGGACGGGGGCGGGAGTGGGCGGAGCGGAGAGGGGAGCTGCGGAAGCGGTGGCGGTGGTGGCCGGGCGCTGCGGTGACGGCCACCCGACCGAGCGCTCTTCTTGCGAAGTAACGAGCGAATCAATCACCGCCCCCTGCAACCCCTGGCCCCGCCCTCGCCCCCCGCCTCGGGACTCGTCGTCGCCGCTCATTACGCCCCTCGGCCGCGACCCCGCCCTAACCCCTCCCCACCCCGGCCGCTCACGACGTGTCCTTTGACGGCGGCGTGTCGGGGCCTGCCCCCGCCCCGCGCCCGCGCCGCCGCTGCGAGATCCAGGCACCCTCTTCCATAAGTCAGCGTCTCCGGTTTGACGGCGGCGTGTCGGGGCGCCCCACCGCTCCCCACGCCACCGCTCCGCTGGCTCTAATCTGCGGTCGTTCCGGAAATATGGAGCGTTTCGCTCTGACGAGCGCAGAGATAGATTGTTCGCTGTAAAACTTTGGCGTCTCTTCCCGTGTTCGAAAACTCGCCCGCAGCTGATACACTGGCGTTGCTTTGGAATGTATGTGGATAAGCGAGCTTGGTGTGACGCGCCGTGTCGAACGATCCGTGGAATCCCTTCCCTCCAGCATCTTCGACCTCGTCTACCTCCACTTTTGCCTCGTCTGCCATTGATTTTAATGAAATGACCTTGTTTCCATGCTTAGGTTTGGATTTTTGTGCGATGTTGTTGGATACTTACGTGGTTTCTTTTATTTGTACTTCCTTTCTTAGATGCGGTGACACAGCTTCATTTGTCTGTCATGTATCTACACAATCCAGGCTTCTAAAAAACTAGCGTTAATGGATTTCACTAGAGGCATTCACGTGCTACCCATTATGTGTTACTTCGCTTGGAAATTTTGAAGTGTTGGGATATTAGACGCATATATTGAAATATATGAAAAGTTGGAAGACGGGTGTTTTTACAATAACAGTTTATTGTGTTTTTTCAGCTTTACAAACAAGAGCCACTACCCAAATCATACAATAAACGATACCAGGTAAACCACTTACCAGAATAGAAAGTACCAAGTCCTTGGTCGTTCACCTTATTACCAAAAAGTACACATTTGTAGCCCAATCCACAATAACCCAAAAGAATAAACGGATCACTGGCATGGTCGGCGTAACGGTAACTATCACTATCACTCACTGAAGCGCACTTATCTCAGTTATAAACTATTCTGCTCTTCCGGGTCCAATGCCGCTCTTTATACACACGTCATCGCTGCTGGCCCAGACTCGCTTCTGTGGCAGGTTAGCTGGTGGAACTGTCTCGCTGCTCCGTAGACTTTAATGTAGAGTGCGCGCCGTCGCGTGCGCGCGCGCCGAGTTCAAAAACAGCTTTTTTTGTTGTTTCCTTCACAGTAACCCTGAGAAGGCGGGAATTTATTTTACTATGGGGAAAACAATTTGCGCTGCTGCCTTGCGGCTAAGCAGCTAAGAGGAAAGGTAAAAAAGCTAATAATAACTAAAGCTAACTTAATTCTAGCTTAAATATAATTTAATAATTTTGTCGTAGCACTTTGGCATACTTAACTACACTAGAAATATTGTTATTTTTTCTTAATTCTAACTAATGTTTTGTATGGTTTGCTAATTGATTCTTTTTTTAAATTTATTTTCATTCACTCATCATTCATTCATTCGTTATATACATGACCATTCATTCGTTGTATACATAACCATTCATTCTTTATATACATAACCATTCATTCCCACAGCACTGCACAAGTTCTTGTTCTTCTGTTCGCCACGGCACTGACTTGGCTCAAAGTGTCCGTGGCGCTCAGGTCCATTGGGAGGTGTGGCAGGAGAGCGCGTCGTCGCGTTGCCCACGCGTGCCTCGGCTGGGCGAGTCTTCCTCCGCGTTCGGCTGCCTCCGCTTGCTCGCACAAGGTAGCAAGCGTGTCGTGAGGCAGGGCACGGAAGGTGAAGGCGACGTGTTTCGGTCCTTTCCGTAGATAGGACCGATGTGTGTCGCTGTTCGCCTCTCGGCCGGTGTCGTGCAGGATGCGCGGCGCCTTCGGCCCCAGCGCCTTTGCAAGCGCCGTAGCCGAGCGCCTTTGAAGCTCCGGCAAGAATTGGTTTTTTACGCCCAGAACTCCAAACACGTCGGTGTTTCTAGGGTATCTGTTGGGTGGGGGTGGGGGGAGGTGCGGAAGCGCCAAAAACAGCTTCGAACACGGGTTCCTGGCTGCGCGGCAAGAAAATAGTTATCTTTTCTTTTGATGGCGTCTGTATTAACAACAATTATTAACGTCTGTTTGCGGACCCTGTAGCTGTACGTATGTCTCTGTCTTCTGCGCGGTCGCAAAACCATCTCGATTGAAGCGATCTCAGTAACCTGTGCGATAAAAGCGAAGGTTGCTCGCCAATTAGTGAATCACATGGCCGAATAACACAGTGATAGGTAAGGAATTTAAACATTATTTCATGAAATAAAATAGTGTTTTCGCGATATGCTCAAGGTTTTGCAGAAATATTTCAGATATTTTTGTTCGTCATTAAAATCTGCATACCTTGTACCGTCTTTTGCGCCATCTTTCGTGTTGTTGTGTCTGGTCACCTGCATTACTCATCCCGTTTGAAGATACAGAATTGAATTCTAAGAGAAAAACATGAAACCAGTATAAAGAAACAACTTCGAGTACACTATATTGTAAATGCAACATGGACATATTAAAGAGATTTAAAACTTCAGTTTCTATGAAAGCAAATGCTATTCAGAGGTTTAGAGAACTCTCAATATTTGAAAAAAGCAATCAGTTTGTTAATAATTAAAATCTTGATATTACTGATATTATAAAATCTTGATATTACTCGTGTATGCTTACCAATGTACTAACTCCCAGAAGATTGAGTGAAGTGCTTTAGATTTTACACAACCCTCTTCTTTGGCTTCGGTTGAAAACAGGGACATAAATTCCTGGTGACCATACTTCCAAAGACGGCAAGTGGTTGATCAGTTTTTGCTCCCGGGTTCAACTGTTCAGAAAAATAGTCCGCATAGTGTAGTGCATGTAATATACAGCTTTAGCACTCCGTGTCATATATGGCAGTCAATCATTCTACCATTTTTCTGCAGAATTTTTAAGAGAGTGGTTTAAATTTGCACGTTATAACTTGTATTTGCATTGTTCTCAATATATAAACAGGTATTGATGATACATTATTCGCGGCTCATTTTCGTGGCTTCACACGAATGTCAAGCATAATGAATAAATTATTGTAACATATTGTGTTATGTTGATTGCTTTTGCAAGATCCTTGTTTTCTTCAGTGATTACGTTGAAATAATAAATGTTATATATGTAAAATTGTGTGTCAGTAAGTTTTTCCCAAAAACGTTCTTCCCGCGTTAAAACCGTTCAACAGCAAGTGCATTACGGTTTGTGAACATTTTTGTAAAGTTTTCAATAAATGTAAGTTTAAACTCAGCCTTGTAACTAATTATTAACCTAATTATCAATATAAATATTTAAAACAATATATCAATTTAAGTTAAAAATAATAATCAGTAAACAAACCAAATGGGATCCAAAATATATCTTCAGTACTTGAGGTTCCTCCTAATGTACTTCCATCTCCCTTCTAGAATGACAGAGAGAGAGCGAGAGAGGCAGGATTAGAGACACGAGGACGGAGAGGGGGGAAGGGTGGAAGGAAGAGCTGATTAGTGATTCCCGGCGCGTGAACTACTGAAGTCATTAATCCCGTAAGTGTAGTTCATGTTTTTCATCGGGAAGTGGCGGTGATCTTCCCTACTGGATGGCGAGATCCGGCGCCGACCTTTCCTTTGAGACCCTTCTACTACCTTCCACCAGCGGGTCACCAATCCAGCTGGGACAAGCTCTAAGCTCCCGACCGGTTTTCCGGCGAATGTAGTAGTGTAGTGCATGCTAGTGTAAGTGTAGAGGATAGGACAAGGAAGAGGAAGGAAATATCGCGCGCGGTCCGTGGCCCATTTGGTAGGGTATTTCTCCGGCATTCGCCTGGTGTTGATCGGCGAAACCACGGAAAACTACCAATCAGAGCAGCCGGCCGCTATAATTTTTCTCCAGAGAGCGACTGAATTCGATATAGCTGAAAAGCTAGTGTCGAAAATCCTGCCGCCATCGGTACTGAACCTAGGACCTCCCAGTGCAGAGGCACTGTAGTGACAGTTAATGCACTGAGCCACCGCTCCCGGTAGGCTTGGAAGGAAAGAACGAGAGGTAGTGATGTGGGGTAGGGACGGGAGAAATGCGGAAAGTCGCACGCAAAAAGGGCCTGAGGAAGGCCGACAAGAAACATGTCTGTGAGGAAGGAAGGTAAAAACATGGACAAATGGTGTGAGGGAGGGTGTAGTATGTGTGGTAAGAATGTGTGTGGCAATTGTGAGCTGTAAGAGTTATGAGAAAGGAACGCGATAAATGAGTGGTAGAAAGTTCTGTCGGGAATGAGCGGTGAGAAAGCAAGTAAGGGTCTTGTGAAAAGATATTTGGAAGGAATGTGAAGACGTGGTGTGAGGAATAAGATGTAGGAAGGTGTATTACAATAGAATGAGAGGTAGGAAAGGGTGTGATAAAGGAATGTGGCAAAAGGTGTAAGGAATGAATGGTAGGAAGGGGGTGAGGAAGCAACATGGGAAGGTGTGAAGAAGGGACGTGGGGAAGGGATGTGAAGAAGGACGTCAGGAAAGAGGGTGAGAAAAGACCACAAAGAAGGGGTGTGTGGAAGCAGGGGCAAAGAAACCCATCCAACTTGCTAAACAGGAGACATTCTCGTTTATTTTGTGGACTGTTGATTGCTAGCTACATTTTCTTTTTTTATGGTAGCTCATTTAAATTACTAAAACGTAAGAATAATAAAGAAATCACTTTCTATTGATGTTTACCAATTGCAAATAACTATTTATTTTTATTGCAAGATTAATTGACTTTAATCTTTAATTGGAATTGCTAGAGACATGTAACTACATTTTTAATAAGGTGCAAAAAAATCCTACTATCATTCATTCATCAACTCTAATTTAGCTAACAAATTAAAGCCATCTGTTCATGAAATGTAAGAAAAACAAATGATGATAGAATTGATTATGAACTTCACCTTTCATAATGGTGAGACGAAAGGTATAATAATTAAAAAATATACAATATATTTTTTCAAATACAAAAACAATCTTGACAGTAAAAGCTAGCTCATCTCTGAAACACAATATCACAAATAAAAGTACAGAAATGCAATTATTATTGTGAAATTGGTTGCAAAATTATACAATATCGAAAACTTAAATGGCGAATTATTTTCACGCCATAGATTAGACAAAGAAAATAGGAGCAAATTAATAGTTAAATGAGAGACGTGACAAGTTTAATAGAGAACAATATTTATATAAATCAAATTAATATTTCGCATTAAATGTAAAAGTGATACATGAAAGTCTAAGTTATTAAAATACATTAACCTTGAAATCAAAAATCCCCGTCCACGCTGCCAATCTAAATTTGTTCGATTTTTACGTAAGAGTAATGACCCCTTCCTTACTTTCATTATAGAAAAAAATACCCATTGAACAAGAAAGTCTTGATTAACGCGACAACCTTGCATTAAATATTTCACGGTAAAGAAAGAACAGGACTAATGAAATTACATTTTAATAACAAAAGAGCTCTAGTGCAAAACATTGTAGTGCATCTGCACATTGTTCAATGCAATGAGAAAATGAAAAATTGCTATGCATTACTTAAAATGTAATTCATCCCTTACGTAATTTATATACAGTTATAGAATGAGGCATAATGCCTTTAAATAAGATATGAAATATTTATGACCTCAGCGCGTTTGTTAATTACCAAGTACACTTAAAGAAAAAAGAAGCATTGCAACAATGCCCCAAGACCCCACTCGGAGACGATGTGCTCACCAAGACCCGAAGAAAAAATGGGCAAGAGATGAAAATGTTTAACCGATGAAAACATATGCACCTCACTTTCCCGCTGAAGCGGGGTTTACATCTTGAGTTTCATCACAACATTTTCTTTAGAAATAAACAGATGCTTAATATCACTGTTTTATAATTAGATTACAGGCTTGCGGATATTAAAAGGGAAGAGATCTTGGCAGCAACGGCCGAAAAACGTTCACTAGTTGCGCAAATCACGCGAGTTCGTTATGGGGTTGCGAAAGTTACGTACACACACTTCGAAAGGACGCAAGAGGGAGATACGCTTGGGTCGGGGGTGGATGCAACGTAGATGAAAGGACTCTAATGGTAATGGCATCTGTGTGCTTTGCGGTGATAGGCAAGGATCCACATCCTTTTAATTTGCTGTGCGAAACATGAAGAGGAAAATGGATGGGAAAGGGAAATTACTACTTCCAAAATAGGAACGTAACGCCCGCCCAAAACACTTTAGGTGATAAAAGATCTAAATTCATGAAAGTTAATTTAGAACATTTCTAGGAAAGGTTCGCACCATTAAAGAAACTGAAATTTGGGAGTGAGGAAACAGCACTGGTTAGTACGAGCGGAGCCTAGACTGGAGAGAACTAAATAAATAACTCAATAAACGAACAATAATTAAGTTAGTCAGTAAGTGATGTTAGTTAGTAAACAGTAAAAAAGAAGTCATCAGTCGTAGTCAATTGTTAGCGTAAGTACATAAATAAGTCAATAAAAATAAATTAACTTAATATAAATTAAAATAAAATAAAAGGAAACGGTTAAAATAATAAGCACATTAGGGGGCGAAGGGAAGTGGGAATCGGAAATGTAAGGGCAGAGGCGTTGGTGCGGACGATCTTCTGTGGTGCTGTTTGTTTTCAGGTGCTGAGGAGGCCAAACACTGGAAGGAGAATGCCAGACGCCCGCCCCAAATAAATAAATAGTTTTAAACAAATCGGATAGATTAGCATTTACTCGGCTTCTGACGGCAGGTTTTTCGCCCTTCAGGTTTTTTTCAGCCGTACCTTATGGTCTCTTTCCGGGTCATTGATGCGATGGAGAGACCATTTGGGGTGAATACCAGAATACGAAAAGTTAGAACGTAGAATGTAGGTAATGTAATGGCTTAAAGGCCTTCGGCCAAGCCACATAGCATCAAGTTTTCTAATTTGTATGTAACAATTACCTATTAAATAAAAATAAAATAATTATATTGAAATTAATGAAATGCTCACATTATAAACTTTCATACAATGTAAGTATTTAAAAAAAATGAATTTTGTTTTTAGCATTAAATTTTAAAATTGCATCAACAATTTGTGCTGAAGTGGACTATAAACAGTACACGTTACTATAGCAATTGAATAGGTAAATATTATGCACAGTTCTATTAAATTATAGAAATGCAATATTCCAATATAACATGAAAATAAAAAGTTAACAGCAAATTATTAAAATTTTCCTCTTTTAAAGCATTTTTAATCAAATCAGTCTTAAAATGGCATTAAAAAGGACATTCCTAAATATGGCAACATTCAGCGTTGTCATGCATCTTTACTAAGTAAATCATAAGTAAATACGCCAGTAGTGTGATAATCTTTATGAAATAGGTAAACTGAATCAGTGGAAATGAAATAAGAATATTTTAAATATCCTCGCACCCCGAATTCTCACGAAAATTTGGTTATTTTCTAAGTTTACCACCGAAATCACCGAAAGCTACCGATCAGAGGAGCAGGCTGCTAGACTACTCCTCCAGACTGCGGCTGATCTCAAACTAGCTATAAAGGGAATGTCGAAAATCCAGCAACCGTCTGAACATTGACCGTAGGATCTCCTAGTCAGAGATATTGCACTGATATCAACTGTTGCACTGAGCCGCCTTAGCCGGTAGGAAGTGTGAAGAAGGAAGTGGGGAAAGCCTGAGGAATGGAACGTGGGGAAGGATGAGGTAATAGCGTGCGGAAGGTATGTGAGAAAGCGTGGTAGAATAGGATGTCAGGAAACGTGAGAAGGCGCTCGAGGAAGAAGCGCGAAGAAGAGTGGTAGGTGGGCGAGGAAGGGTGTGAGGAGCGATGGGAAGGGAGGGGTTGAGGAAAGAGCGTGGGAAGAGAAGCGTGTGGAACGGTGTGGCGGGGACGAGGTGTCCCAGGGGAGTGCCTTCCTAGATGCGAGCCCTGTGATCGGGAGCTGTGGCTTTGGGCGGGCGGCGGGCAACCATGGGGACGGAGCCGGGTGCGGGCCCCGGGCCTGTGCCTTGCCGGGGCGGGGCGGGGCGGGATGGAGTAATGGCTCTGGCGATGGACGTGGAGGGCGGTGGTTGGTTGGGTGGGGCACCGTGGCCGTGATGGGTCTGGGTCGGAGAGTGAAGTCGGAGAAGAGTGGTGCTCGTAGGATGGGAACGGATGAGGTGAGGCCGGGTCTCAACCGATGTGAATACAGTGCCTCTGACCGGGAGGCTCTAAGGTTCGAGTTTCCGATTGTGGCAGATTTTCGACACTAGGTAAAGTGCTATTTAAGTAGATATAAGAGGTTGAATGTATCGTAATGACAAAGTACTTGGCGCTGGGCACTATTGAAGGCTACTAGTTTTGGGCTCGCGTTTAGTTTTCCCCAAATATTTGTCAGTTTCACTGATGGCGCTGATAAACAAGCCAAATCCAACTTTAGTTTCCACACCGAAGGGAGTGCGGTAGTGCGGTAGACGGTTTGAATTTTCGCGGATGTTACCGACATTTAACTTTATTACAGTAATTTACAGAAGACATTTGACAGAAAAAAACATAAACTGACGTTCTTAAACAAATTCAACTCAGGATGTAGGGTATTTTTCTCTCACAGAAGCTCGCGGACACTATGAATTCCGACGGAACTTCGATCGCCCGTCCTCCGATGGCAACGCGACCGGCGGCTGACGCAGGGCTCAGGCTGTGATCCCCGGCGATTGACGGGTTGGGTGAGCGCGCCCTCTTGTAAAATGAGGCACCCGATCCTATTCCCGCCGCGATCAGGATGGGGAAAACTTAGCGTCGTTGGGATTGGTCATGGAGCAGATCACGCGCTCCGCATGCCTAAAAGTCGCCCGCCAAGCATTCACTATCGATCGTTCGGAATGCTACTACGCCATCGAGACTGACAGTGACGCCGCTAATATCAAGGGATTCTACAAACTGTATTCTGCATTTAACTACACTGCATCCTGCGATTTCGACAGAGATGCGATTGGCGAATTGAAAACTGTGTTCTATTGCAACAAATATTTCGAGTGTAATTATGCAGAGGAAAATTATGGAAGTTAATCGCGTGAATGACATGAATTCTATGTTGGATAACAGTACCATTTACTGCATAAAGAAGAGATTTTTGTGGTATCTGGAATGGATGTAGTTTTTTCATTCAACATAATATTGGATGAAACTGTACCGATGTGTGCGTCCCTTCAAAATTTGATACGATCATTTGCTTTAAAGTGCCGATTCCGTAAACTTAGCATACGTTTTAACTTCCCTTTTAAGCATAACATAACTCAACTTCATTTTTTAAGCATCGAGAAGGTTGATTATACCTGTGAGACTGGTCTTGTGACGTGAGATCGAATCCTAAGTCTAAAACAATAGTCTTTACTGGAAGGAAACCCTTTTTCAGGTTCATGTGACATTACAATATAGCGAAGCAGTTAGTTGCGTGAAAATATGTGTTGTTGTAGTATCACTATGTTTAGTATATTAAGTATGCATTATTATTATTGTATGCACGATCAAGTTGAGTTTTTTGAATGAGACTGTTAGATAGAAGTTACAGAAATTGAAATCTCGTCGGAAGATGTAATTTCGCTCACGAAACAAAAAGTTGTTTTTTTTGCACAATCGTATTAAAACTTTTCTATTTCTTTTTTTGTTAGTTTTTTTCATTCTTACACATTGTGGTTAACAAAAGAACACCAGATTCTTTTGCGGACTCTTTGAAAAGGGGGTTTTTACGCGATGGCTTCAATGCGAAAAAATACCGATTAAATTCAATAGAAAAGTTTAAATCCCAAGTGAAACCGTTTCTGCTGCATAACTGTTTCTATACAATTAGAGACTATACTGAGCATCACAAGAAAAGTAACATTAATTTTAACAATGATACAAAATGCATTATTTACCATTTGGACTGTATAAATCAGTATAAACAACCTGTAACAACTATTGTACTACAGCTTCCGGGTCAATGACCTCCATCTCGATCAAGTTTTTCGTCCATTTTCCCTGATCCATTGAGCAAATGCTGAGATGGCCCCTTGTTTTGCTTCTGGACATAAATGTAACTTCATTTTCTGTGTACGTCTTCTAGAATTCAGTGGGAAATACAATTATTCAAATTATCGTTTCCATGTTGTCGCGGCAGGAAGTAATAAGAGCCAAAATTTATTGCTTATTTATCCTTGAAAATAGATTTTACTACAGGGAGTTTTTGTTTTTTCTCCTTTCAAAATTCAAAATTTAAGTAGTATATGACTTAGTGTAGGGATCACAGAATTTTGAAAATGTGCACACAATTCACTTTTCCCCATAGCAGGTCATACGCAGTTTTTAAATGTTTTTTTTACGTAAAATAAATAAATAAAATAAATAAATAAATACCTTTCACTATGATTTCGCGGTTTTCAGATGTCTTAAGCAAGACTCCTATTATTAAGTTTTCGTTTATTTAAATAATTTGATGTAAATCACAAAAATAAATGATTTATTCATTTTGTTATTCTTCTATTCACATTGTTATTCCTTAATTAATATTATTATTCTTATTCAATTAAAGACTGTGATGTATTATTAAATATCTATTTTGTTACATTTATTTGGAAAAAGAATTAAGAATTATGAAATGTATTCAGGAATGCGAGGATAAATAATTTAATGTAGAAATTTTACTGTCGCATTAAGATCAAAGTTCTCCTGAATGTTGGGATAAATGTAATGCATTGCCAATTCGGTTGCTTTTTCCTATCTCTTGCTTCATTTGGTCACAGCTTCCTATCACCTTGTTTCTTAAGCTATGATTTTATCCGGAAAGTAGTCTTTCTGGTGTCTGCCATCATATCCTCCATTCCCACATGGTTGTGATATTAGTTCAACATTGCTGTTGCTGCTTCATCAAGTTCCCGCATCATATTCTTTTACTTCTTACCGTTACCTCTTACGATGCGAAAGTATTGTAATTGTCCGTAAGAAAACGGAAACTTTTCGACAGAAATCTCTTATTGCCTGGTAGCGAAAAAATGGATAAATCTTATTCTAACATATAGTAAACTAGCAAAATACCCGGCGTTGCCCGGGCTCTCTTCATATTCAATCCTTGGGAATGAGGGAGAAGATCAATTTTGCATAAACCACGGTGTTTAATATTTTTAACGTAATTGGTTCAAATTATAATAAATACTATAATTTTCTTTCATTTTAATTTACAACGCATTGCTATTAGATTTTTTAAATCTTGTGCACTGCTACTGACCTCTAGCTAATAAATTAGGTACCAGCTTTGCTGCAGCACTACTGGGTTCTGGCGGAATATATTAGGAACCACGTGTTTTAAGCGAGAGGCGAAAAATATTCGTGGTGCATCTACAAACATGTATACAATTTAAATTATTCATTTTCTGCACTTGGGTTGTGTTAGTCTTTACCAAATTTTGAAAGGACACTGCAACAACCCTAAGGAAGACCCTGCAAAAAGTTCTATCTTGTCATATGCTACTTTTTGTGGTATCGATGTCGGTTACACGTCGTTAATTCACTTTAATTAGTATAGAATATTCCTCTGACCCGTTGTGCAGTTAAACCTACTTTTGTTGATCCTTGATACTGAAAAATCTATTGACGGGAAAAATCTTTCCGTCCGTCTGTCCGTCTGTCCGTCTGCCGGTCATTCTGTTTGTCCGTCCGCCTGTCCATTTTGTAACCGCTTGTCATCGGTTACACTCGTGACAAAAGAAATATTGAAGTGACAATACCCGACATCTTGCCCTACAAATAGTTCCTAGAGTAGCGAAGAGATGGCGTTACCTAGAAACAAATTTCTGAACGTACTTTCGCCCTAGCCAATCAGAACTTTTGTAGAAATGCGAATATGGCATGAGGCTTGACTCGGACGAGATTGTCTTTCTTTCCGGATCGAGACGCTGAAGTGAGTAGATGGGAACTATTCCACCACACAACCGACGAGGGACACGTGGAAAATACCAGAAATGAAGCTTTATAAAAAGGTAATTGTCTAAGTATTTTTCATGGGATTAATCACTGTGATATGTCAAGATTACGTAAAATTTGATAGGAATATTAAACAAGTAATGCAACGAATGTAAGAATAACGGTGGTAGTGGACTAAAATGAATTTATAAAACCACGTTGCTACATTCTCGTTGCTGGAATATAGAAGAGATTTTTACGTAAATTTTTAAT
>CAXIVR010001508.1:0-18000 GCA_964035755.1 Teleogryllus oceanicus
TATAATTTGGCAACGAAAATATCTAGTTTTTGAAATGTTAATCCCGCGCTTTTTTAAATTTGTTGTTGTTGTTGTTATTATTATTATTATTATTATTATTCATCTTTCAACTATTAATCGTTAAATTGTTGGGAAGGGATTCTGAAACACAAGAAAGCGTGCGCATATGATTTTCTCCCCCATACGTCAAATACAGTTTTTGACTGTTTTGACTAAATAAATAAATTTAAAAAAATAAATAAATAAAAACAGGAATGCTTAGACGCAATCTACACACAACCGTTTAATACAATATTTATCTTTTCTAAAGTAAGAACAAATTTAATTCTGATTACAACTTTTTGTATGAACTATTTGCAAAAATGCTCTTTCATAACAGTTTTTGTCACACAATTTAAAGTTCTTCAATAAATATTCTTATCATTTCTGTAATCTACTTGCAAGACGTAAAGTTACTGCTCCTTTTTCTTCTGGTTGGTATTATCATACTCATATCAGCAAAATATAGACAATTCCGCTCAGAATTTTCCTTGGAGTTGGCCCTGAAAACTATTGAAGAGTTGTCTGCGATGCGGAAAGACTAATACTCTGTGTCGTATTAAAAGCATAAAAGGTCGCGTGAGATTAAGTTACCGCAGATGCAAAGAGGTTTAGAATCGCAACGTTGCGGCATGATCTTTTCACGAGATAAAGATAATTCTCATAATAACTTCTAGAAGTGAATCGAAAGTTCAGTGGGACATGAATATTATTTTACCTGAAATATAGCGTGAAAAAGTAGGCGGGATATTTTAAAACCCACCTCTAAAGATTTAATGATTGATTGTTAGTGATTCCGGGCCCGTCAATTGCTAAGGTAATTAATCCTGAAAGTGCAGTGAATTTTTTCCCTTGGGAGGTGGCAGAGATCTCCGCGCTCGATGACGAGATCCGGCACCGACCTATCGTCGGCTAGCAGGGTTTTCCCCAACCATTTATCTTCCACCAGTGGGACACAGTCCCAACTGAAACAGATATCAGATGTTTCAAATTGGTTCCGAAATAACAAATTAATAGTAAACGAAAAGAAAACGGTTTTAATGCAGTTTTCCATTTCAAATAAACAATTCTGTGCTCCATTGAAAATGAACAGTGTACCATTGACTGATGTTAAGGCAACAAAATGTGTACTCCATTGAAAATATTTTCGAAATTTCTGTTGTGCATCTTACTTCACTAAAAGTGATAATACTTTGCATTTACAGACCTCCAACAAAGAGAACTGCGGATTATATTTCGTTCTTAGAAAACCTGGAGATAACACTTAACGAAGTCAGCAATCGCTCTTTTGAATCCATTATTGTATGCGGAGATTTTAACATTGATTTTCTGGTCGAATCTTGCGAGAAAGAAAAGTTTCTCAATTTAATTAATTCCTTAAATTTAGACATTACAATTAATGTACCTACACGGATCACACAACATTCCATGAAGTCCATTGATCAAATTATAATTAACAAAACTACTACTCGATATGAAGTTGAAACAAAAGATTTAGGATACAGTGACCACGATGCACAAATTCTTACCATTATAAGAAATGCGATCACTGACACAATACACGTATGACTAGATTGTTTACTAAAAGTAAAATTAAATTATTCATTGATTACTTGTTGCAGGAGTCATGGGAAACGGTTTATAATACTGCTGATACAAACACAAATATAATTCTTTTTTTTTCAACTCTTTCATTTCATTTTAACACTTGCTTTCCTCTTCAAAAACGAAAATTAAATATTTCACGGAAAGCAATTCTTGGATAACACAAGGGATTAGGACATCTTGTAAAACAAGCGAATTCTTTCTTTCATTTCTAAACGTCATGACGTATCTCAAGATTTCCTCATCTACTTTAAAAATACAAAACATTGTTACGAAAAGTCATAAGGCAGGCTAAAATCATGAAAACGATCAGGATATTTTGAATTCAAATAATAAACAAAGCAATGTGGAATATAATAAAAATACTACCAAATCAACTAGAAAACCCGTAGAGAATGTTGTTTTAAAATATAACGATATAAATGTGAACGATCCGGCAACGTGCGTCTCTTTAAAATACTTTTGGGAAATTGCGCCGATCTCACTGGGTCTTCAGGCAAAAAATAAAAACAGACATTCACCCAAAATTTAAGCACAATATTCGTTTGAAACCTTCCTTAAATTCTAAAATAATCGTAAACTAAAAAATAAATATTTGTCAGTTTAGATGAATTTCCCCGGATTTTTTTTTAAAGACTTGTGCGTATGATTATATCCCCTTTCTAAATTTTTTGCATTTTTTGCACTGGAACGTTTCAGATTTTTTTCAAAACAGCTACAATTAAGCCCCCAAAAAAACAAAAATGAAATTAAATTATCAGCTTTCTCTTTTTCATTTTTAAAAAATTTAGAACTTTTTACGAATGAAACCTTTCTCTAACCGGCCTTTCAGATTCCCAAACATGGTTTAAAAATAAAAATCCGGAAACAGCTATATTTTCTTTTTTTAAAAGATGCCCTCATCTTGGATCAAAACGGCATATTGGATTATTTTAGATCTAAAAAAGTTTTTGACTCATTGATCATGACTTTTCCCCCAAAATTACCTTCATATGGAAATTGTGGTATTATAATTGATTTTTTTTAAACAACGATCTCGAGTTGAAATACCTACTGGAATGAGGGAGACATTCTCGAAACTTTCCGACTCTTTCCCCGTTGCATGGGAGTTCCTCAAGGATCGATTTTAGGCCCTATTCTGTTTCTCTTTGCATGCGATACCCTCGACGTTAAAACGGAAAAACAGTTCTCTTTGCGATGATCAAACATCCTTTGCAATAAAAAAACGTAAATAGTACAATATCAGATTTTTTTCAAATTGGTTCGAAATAACAAATTAATAGTAAAAAAAAAACGGTTTTCTTTTTCCATTTCAAATAAACAATTCATCCATTAAAAATAAACAGTTCCATTGACTGATTTAAAGGGAAAAAAAAAATTTTTGGTCCCCAATTCATCAAACCTTAAAGGGAACCCCTTTTTAAATGATTAAACAAAATTAATTCATTATGCCGCTTCAATTCTTGAAAATTCGTCAGCCTTTACTGCTCTTGTTATCGAATTTCATTCCCGCCTGAGTTTGGCATAATATTCGGGGAAATACATCATAGCTCGACTTTGTTACAAAAACGGGTGTACGAATAATAACCCCCCCCCCGTGATTCATTAAGCCTCTCTTCATTAATCTGGATTTCTCCTTACCGTTCTTTTTTTAAATCATGTTTTGAAAAATGGCTTGCTCAAGGGCAAAATTTTCCAGAAAATCCCGAAATCTATATAACCTCGCTGAAATCATATTCATCAGGTGACATATCAACAGCTCATTACAAAAATTCATACAATACATTATCCCCCTCTCACAGAATATGGGCGTGCCTTGTGGGGCCAAATCTGGTTTTTCCACACGGACAACCATCAGGGAAAGCCAATCCTGGCGTCGGCGTATCGCTCTTATCTTGGTTTTTGCTCAGTTTCAGACGTCCCCTTCCCCCCCTCAAAGATTTTCCTCCTGTTATCTCAAGGCGGGCAATTTCTCAGGTCAGTGACCTGCCTCTCTAACGTGAGCGGGGGTAACAGGAGGGGGGGTGAGAGGAAGAAAGAGGAAAATAACGGAGGGCACAAAAAAAAAAACGGATTGGTCCCGGGGGCGCGGGATCCCCCCCAATTCCTGGACTTGGGCCCCCTGAACTTGGGCACGACCAAGGGGCGCGGGTCAGGGAAGGGGCTTGACAATGAGTTCTTTCCCAAAAAATGAAGTCTAATTTATGGTATCTAATATTGGAAATTTGTAGATTAAATTTGTATTGAAGTTTTTTTCTTAAAAACTATTTTAAAATGCTAATGTTCTAAAAAAGGAATAACATTACATAATAATTTTTGGGAAACACAATATAATGCTTTTTAAAATTATACATTTCCTATCAAAAATTAAATTCTTTCACGTTTTTAAAAAAAATGTTTTTACATTTTTTTAAAATGAAGCAATCACACATTTTATTACGCTTTTAAAAAATTAATCGCCCATTTTTTATAGGCAGGTGCATCAACAGTGATTTCGTTAATCAATTAAAAATCACTGCCGGGTTTCCCCAAATAATTATCATTCAAAATTGCTTTTTAATATTTTTAGACTATTTTAAAATTGTGAAATTTTTAAAGTGAAATCGTGAAAAAACTAGGGGAACCCCCATTAGAAATATTTGAAAATATAATTGTCTTATTCTTCATATATTTTCAAAGTTGCTTTTTTTCTGTTACACCCCCAAAAGATTTTTCTATCCCCCAGTGATATTTTTTTTTATTTATTTATTTAAGGTAATATACGGAAACAGTAAAATCTGTTTGGCCTGAATAGGCGCAAAATAATTAATTATTTTCAACATATCCTTACATATATTAATAGCAAAATTTTTTGATATCTTTAATAAATAGCTAATAATATAAACAAAATTTTAATTTTTTTAATTTGTAAAATCTACACTGAAGTTAAATATTTTCTTAAATATTTTTAAAAAATTCGTAAAAAAAAAAAATTAAAAAACCTTAAAATTTACGAATCAATGTAATTTTCTTAAAACAGCTGTTAAGAAAAAAAAAAACTTTTTGAATAAACTTTAAAGAGATTAGTATTTAGTTAAAAATTTAAATTTCCCGGACTTTTTCCAATTAAAATATTTAAGGGAAAAAGTGTTTCAATCGTATTATTTTTCCAATTTTTTGGGTTTTTAAAAAACATTTCTGGGTTTTTTGATTCAAGTCTCTGTTCAAACATCGGGAAACCTTGCCCGGTTATCATTTAAAATGAAACTTTTTTATTCGAAACACCGTCCTTTTTTGAAATTAATTGTGAAAAAATTTTTTTAGCCATTTTAAATGCATGACAAAAATTTGTTTCATAAGTCCCAATACTTGAATGCATATCAACCTGAAAATACTTTTGGGTTTTTAGACCCTTTTGGAAAAACAAAGATTTGGGGAATCATAAGTTCAAAAATCAAAAACAAAACTACAGTCTTTATTATTTTAAAAAATGAAACCATCCTTCTTTAATAATTAAAGAACTTGTATTTTTTCCAAATATTTTGTAAATTACTATTCAATATTAAAAAATTTTCAAAAATTGAAAAAGTCAGTTAAAATATTTTTTTTAATTACAAGTTTAAAAAAGTAAAAACATAAAAATATGACTAATTTTAAAATGAAAAAAAGACAAAGACAGTGTTACATCAAAACCCAAAATTAGTTATAAAGGCATGTTAAAATCACCCCCCATATTGTTTATAAACCCATGCAAAAAATTTTGGTTTGCAGGACGGGCATCTTTTTTGTCGAAAACTACCCCTTGGCTCTTTCATTATCCATCCCGGGGCTCTTAACAGTGGGTCTTTTCTTCATTTCTGGGGATGGGGTGGGAAACTCCCGAGATGTCCGTGCGAAGTGCGTGCCGACCCAAGGTGAATAAAATTCTTGCCTCGGCTTAGAGCCACAGGATGCCCGCAAAGGGGGTCGGGTTTTGATTTGAAAAAGTTCTCCCCTCTGCTTCACTCAAAATTCAACGTTGGATAAAATCTTGGTATAAGGTAGATTTACCAAAATGTCTTTCTGGCTTCCTCGGGAACACTACCTAGTAAGGGGTTTCATTTCCTATCCCCTGGCCAGGAACACGGAAAAAATAATTCAAATGATGGAGAATTGCGATATCTTGATGTTTTGTGTTGGATATATGATGAAAAAGGTTTCTGGAAAAAGGGGGGGAAAATGGCGAAAAAACCGTACCCTGGGTTCAAGGGGCGGGTTCCCCCCTCGGACATAGATGTGTTTCTGATGTCTTGTTTCCCCTAAAAAAACCCCCCCAAACAAAAATCCGGGGTGTTATATGCCTAGTAAAAAAAAGAGACATTAAAAATATATACAAAAAAAACCCTTCCCAAATTTCAAAAAATTTTCACATATTTGAAATCGGGTTTTCAATAATCTTTGCCTAATAAACCTAAGGACTTTTTTCCCCTGGGCAAATATATTATAAAATGGAGTTTATTTAATAAAAAATGAAATTTTATATAGGTCAAAATTGATTGTAACTTTTTCATCTCCC
The DNA here is from genome assembly GCA_964035755.1 of Teleogryllus oceanicus. Taxonomy (NCBI): domain Eukaryota; kingdom Metazoa; phylum Arthropoda; class Insecta; order Orthoptera; family Gryllidae; genus Teleogryllus; species Teleogryllus oceanicus. Next base: position 6,179 of record CAXIVR010001508.1, read on the forward strand.
CGGATTTTCACAATTTGCAATGATATTCATTGAGCCAATACATTTTTTACCCCCTTTCTCTTTTTCTTTGGGAAAAAACATATTTTTTAAAACATCCCTGTTTAATAATGTTTTTCATTCTTTTCCATATTTTTTTAATGAAACAGTGACGGAAATAATTGGACTAATTGAGTTAAGACTTCATTAAATTTTTACTATTTTTTACATTCTCAAATCCCCAAACTACAAAACAATGATATCAAGTAAAAATAGTTTTAGGTTTTGAAGGAAAATTCGCCCCAAACCCCAAAACTAAAAAAATTTTTCCCAAAAAAGCTCTGCAACATGTATTTATTTTAATCTTTTAAGGAAAGGTTATTGCATTCCCCAAAAAAATTAAAAACATTCTGCTTCTAAATAAAGTATTTTTTTAAAAATTATTTTATATGAAGTTCTTTTGGATTCTGATCAATGATATTAATATTTCTGGGGGGTATGTTACATTATGCTCATTGCATTATTAACTTTCTGAAAAGAACTCTTTCTTTTTATTTTCCCTCTTCATTCGATACACTATACCTTTTACAAATCTTATAAATGTCCCCTTTTTATTAATATCCGGGTTTTTCCTTAAATTACTAATCTTTTAAAATTTCTCATGAACTCTTTCTTTCTTCTCGTATAACTAATTCTAAAAATAATTAAAAAAAATTTAAAATTTTTAAATTTTGAAAATTTTTTCAGAAAACATACAAATTTTCCGTGACGCATAAAAAAATTTTCTCATATTTGCTCTTTCTTCAAGGAGTAAAAAGTTCGAATGCTCCCAAAAAAACGGCGTTTCTGCGAAAACGCATATTACATTTGACAAAAAAATGGATAAATCCATTCAAATTTGAAAAAAATCCCCAAATCGTGGTTAGGAATCCATTTTTTTGGGGGTGGTTGAGGGAAAAAAATCATGACAAAAGTTGTCCTCCGTCCCTGAACAACGCTAGCGGCTAAACCTTGCCGATTTTAAATTAATACTCCCAAACGTCTGGCTGATGTTGGCCCCGAATTTAAAACCGATATTCAATTAGGGGGGGGTCTTTAAATGAACCCCCGGGGACTTTTTAAAAATTTCAAACAAATATCCAAAATTTTTTTTATTTTTTAGGTTGGATAGGGGGAAGTGCATTTGAGAATATTGCAGGTCTCAGGTTCTTTAAAAACTGATTTTCTAAGTATTCCTCAATAAAATATTAAATTTGAGATTTTCCCGGGTAAACCAAAAGATAAGTTTTTTAAATAAGATCTGTAAATTTTTTTCAAAACTTTTATTTTTTTTCAGCATAAGTTTCCGTGAAAATCCAGGTGAAAAAGCTTTTTTAGCATCACTGTATTTTTTAAAAACTGCCCTACTTCTAAACTTGACTCTTCTCAAAAATTTAAGCCCTTTTTCCAGTTTTATTATGAAATTGGTATGAAGTACGCATGGGGAAAAGAAAAAATTTGTACTTTCTTTCTATGGAAAAGTTCGCATTCTATTAAAATATAATTATATTATAAATATTTTAATTTTCCCCTATATTATACATTTTTTTTTATTTATATATCACATATATTTAAATTTAAAAAAAGTTGACCTTAAAAACAAAAAATATATTGAAAGATTTATTTCTTTGATAGGTTTTTTATATTTCTCTTTTCTAAGGGGCAGCGGAAAAGAAACCGCTATGCCAATGGTTAACTCTGTCGCTGTCGGCTTGCTAACGTGGTTCAATCAGAAGGTGATTTTTCTTCTGTTTGGGGGAATTTCAGTATAATATGCCCAATTTTTTAATTTAATAATTTTTTAAAAAGACTTGGGGCCGAAAAAAGGGCCAGGTTTTTTCCCCATAGTACAGACCGAAGCCCCCTTCTTCTATCTGCCGGGGCTGGTCGTCCTTTTTCCTCAATATTTTTAAAAATTAAAAAAAATTTTTTTTCCCAAACAAAAAATTGAAATAGAGATCTTACTGGTTGAAACTCTTTTCCCAATTCAGAATAGTTAAATATTGCGGGCAGTGACATTAGAGAAAAAAGTATTGTTTGGTACTTTCTTTTTTACATTATAAGTTATAATTTCTTGAAAACAATCAATAAACTATTTGCAGATAATTAAAATTTTTGCATTATATCATTAAGTTTGGGTTACAAGTTTTCATGAAAAACGAACAAATTTGTCGGAAATTCTCTTAGTTTTTAAATTTGGGTTTTTAAAAATCACATAGTTCTTTTAATACTGCGGTTCTGTATTTCAGACTGGTGTTTCAGAGTTAATTCAGTCTTATCGCGTAATGTGGAATCAGAAGATATGGGGGGGCAAGATGCAGTTCGCGGATAGAAGCTCTTGGGGCCCCTCAAAAACATTCAATGAAATATTTCAACTGAATCAACTTAAATAGTATCCCCTGATGTTTCCCACTTTCTTATCAAAATGTGAGTTTTTTAACCTAAGTAAATGTTGTCTTTAAAAAGAACAATAATTTAAAGATAGAATTCTTCTACAACCCCCCTCATCGTGCTGAAAAGGTCCTTTTGTATAGCCCCTGGATTAAAGGGTAGTAGATGGGAATGGACGAGATCAAATCCTCCGAATTTTTTTTTTACCTGATGCCTAACACTTCCTATCATCACAGAGGACTTTCCCAAATTTTTTTAGGGGAAAAAACGATTTTTAAACGATAATGTATTATATTAAGATTGTTGCTGGTATCTTTTTTCCCAACAATGTGACAAAAACAGAAATTTGGAAGGTGGCTAAAATTTAAACAGTGTCTCAATTAATATCATTATCATATTTTTATGCAATCTTAAAAATAATATAAAAAAGTCTGTCCCAAATTGTATAATCACTATAATTTACATTTTTAAACAGTTCTGAGATAATCAGAATCCTTAACAAGTCTGTGGGTTTATTATAAAATTTGCAATAAAGGTAATTTCTTGTTTTTTTTATTAATTGAAAGAATATTTTTTTTCATTTAAATAAAGTACCTTAGAACTATTACAACTCATTAAAATTACCATTTTGTTTTGTGCCTTTAAAAAAATCAAACAAAACCCCCCTTAATTTTTGTAAAAATTATAATTTTTATTTCTTTTATGGTCTTTTTAAAAATTTTTTAATGTAAATCTTTGGTGGGCCACATTTAAAATGTATAACTCAAAACATAAAAAAGTACGATTTGACGTGTCTTAGAAAAAATAAATATTTTTTTATATCCCTTTTTTAAAAAAACAATTTTTGATCATCTTTAGTCAGGGTAGACTGAGACTAAGTGGTTCCATTAAATAGTCCCAATTTTCCCAAAAAAAATAAGGAATTTTAATTATTTATTATATCAATGATTATTCCCCATGCTTTTTGGTGATCAATGCAAATCACCCGTCATTTTTGTTAATATAGGAAAAAACAAGGATGGGAAATTTGGATCTCAAAAGTTTGGAAAAAAGTCGTTCTTTTAAATCTAAATATTTAAAATTTTTTATAAAATTCATAAAATGTAAGAGTTCATAAATAAATATATTATCATGTATTTTAAAAAAAAACAGTTGCACTAATTTGCATTTCCCAAAATTTCGAGAAAAATATTTTAGAAATAATTTTTTTCGTCTTTTTCTCTCAGAGAAAATGGGGAAAATTTCAGAACAAATATTTTGTATTCTAGATCATTAAGGCTTTCAGTTACTGAAAGAAATAACTCTCTCTTGGGTAAAATCTTTGAGGGGTTTTTTAAACAATTTTGAGGGTCGGTTCTGCGGTGCCTTTTTTTTCTTTCCCGGGTTTTTTTTACCCAAGTCTGAGAATTAAAAGATAAGAATGTTTGCGGAAAAACTGTATTTATTTATTGTTTTAAGATCTTTGCTGAACTTTTATACTATATAATTTAATTAGTTTGATCCCCCTTTTACAAATTTTATACAAATGTGCATTTATTTATAATTAGTTATAAGGGTTTAACTAACCCGCTTGGAAATTTAAAATAGGAAATTTTTTATACATTTGATTTTTTCCCCAAAAAATTTTCCCTTTTTCACTTTATGGAAATGAAATGAAATTTTCCCCTTCTTATGATATCCTATTGTAGTAACCGTTTTAAATTTATCAAAGGTAATTCCCCTTGGACAGAATCAAACCCGCATCTTCGATTTGACCCTTGCTCCCACGGTTTCCCAAAAATGCTTTACAGTTGGGTTCTTGGGGGCTGTATTCCCCCCTTTTTAAATTTTTCACCGCTTTTTCACAATCTGCCCAGATTGTGACAAATTCTCTTTTTTTTGATTAGATAAAACATTCATTTTTGCTATGAATCATTTATTAAAAAACTCACCGAAAAACAATAGTACAGAAAATTCTCAGTACTTTTTTATCTCACCTTTTGGAACCTTTAAAACTTTAATGGTTTTTAACTTGATAATTCGTTATCTCAGCACAAAACAAAAAAATTTTCTTCTCTTTTACTTTCTCATATACCCCGTATACTGTATAAGTTATTTCGTATTGACAAAATATACTTATATTGGCGTATACTAGTATAGAAAGTTATTAAACGGAAAATCGATTTTATTAAACTAATACACTTTGGAGTCAAAATGGGTTTTTTCAAACGTCCTCCATCCTCTGGTTCTTGGCCCAAAACCCCTCGATCCTTTCCAAATTGAAAAACCCTTTTTTTGGCTGTAGTTGAAAAATTTGAAAAATCTTTTAAATTTGGGGGTACTTTGAAACCTTTCGGGCATTTTTAAAAATTTTTTCAAAAACGTCCAATTTTCTGGTAAGAATGAAGGAAAAAACACTTAGAAGGGTGACATAGTTCAATTTTCATGGTTAACCTGAATTTTCAAAATTTTAAAAATTTGAAAATTTTGGGCGTCTTCCTACAACTAAAAAGAAAAAAGATTTTCTTTCAAATGAAATTTTTTCCATAATTCGTTCTTATAACAATTTAGGCCGAAATGATGGCATTTTTTGTGCAAAAGTGCAAGCAATTTTAAATTTTGAATTTTTGAAAAAAAACTCCCCTGAAACCTTTTCTTTTCTTACTATTAAAACTTTTAAACCGATTTTTCGAAATCTTACTTTACTTTTCTTTCTTAACAAAATCCCCGTTTTGCTAGCAAAACTCAACAAAAATCACTCTCAACACCTTCTAATATTAAAAACATTGTATAAGTGACTGCGGGAGTGACGTCAAAAGTTCAGGTGCTTTTTTAAGAACTGGGAAAACTCAGTTTTCGTCCTGGCCCGTTCATGCAACTTTTTTTTTTTACAAGTTGGGGTTTTAATTAATACTTTTCCTTTTCAATAATTTAAAGGTTCATTTGATTGTCGTTTGAGATTTTCAAAACGAAAGAAATTGGGAATAGTGTAAAATTTTTATATATTAAAAAAAATTACCCAAAAACAAGGGAAAAAAAATTTATTTTTTTATTGTAGTGATGAACAAAAAAATAAAAACTGCTTGATATTTTTTCTTGAAAAAAATAAATTTTCTTAGATTCTAAATTACTTGCAGAAAGAAATTTTGAATGTCGGGTGTCGAAAAATTTCCTAAAAGTTACCAATAATCTCACCTTGGGCGAGGCGATAAAAGGGGTTAAGCGTCAGGCTGAACCAAGCCCTAAAATCTAGTACTGAAAGAAAAAAATTTTTAAATAGAATTAACTATTTTATAGTCCGCTAGATTTCTTTGCTTTCTTACTGTTTTTGAGGGAATTTATTTAATATTTTAAATTGCAGAAATGGGAAAAACAATGGTTTTAAGACAAAATTCTAAGATTCTTAATTGGTAAGTTCCGGAAATGTTCTACGACTCTTTAGTGCGCAATCGCATGTGGGTTACAATGAGGCGCGTTTTCAAATCTCGATATCACGGGTTTTCCACGAGCAATGAAAATAAATTCCCAATAACGATGTCGGGAAATTTCTAAAAAATTTCCTTTTTTTTTAAAGAAGATCCATTACAAAACTGCAAAAAAATTTTATGTACTTTCGATTATGGGCGTTTACCAGATCATTACTCTCCATATTTTCCCGTTCAAGGCCTTTTTTGGTTTTTTCATTGGTACGTTCGTTTCCCCCAATCCTAATCGAGTACGTCCTTTGTAATTAAATTTTTTTTTGTTCTCACTTTGTCAATTTTTTTGCTAAATTTTTTTTTTGCTTTTAAAATTAAAAATGTTTCACTTCCCACCAAATAGAAAAAACTAGAATTCTCAGAATGGGGCAGACTTTCTCTGCAAATGTTTATAATTTCCTATTTGGACTGGGTTTTAAGGGTTTTTGCCAGCTCAAAGGTTCTTTCCCGTTCTCTTGCCAGCTGACATCTATCCCCCAAAAAAACATTTTTAAATTTTCCTTTTTAGTTCAAAATGCTCTTTTCAGGAATCTTGAGTTTTGAAAAAATTCCTCTAAAGTCATTTAACACTTCCTCACAAATTAAATAAAACTATAAAAACTATTCAAATGCTCCTTTTAAAAGCTGAATTTTAAAAATTTCATTTGTTTAAATTTTTAAAACAAAGAATAAGCAATATCTCTTTTTTCATCGGGTATTGAATTTGGCATTACCCCAACCAAAATTTAAAAAAAAATTTGGGGCCTTTTTGGGAAAAACTTTTTTATTAAATTTTTTAAAAATTCAAAATTTACCCATATTGTCAAAAACCCTAAAAAAAAAAATTGCATTACCTTATTAAAAAAATCTAATTTTAAAAACCATTTCATTTAAAAAAATCTCTATCTTTAATTTTTATTTTTTGGGAAGGGCCCCCAAAATTTCAAATTTTGGGTTTTTCAAAATTCGGGTTAACCGTAAAAAGGACATATTCTACATAAGCGTATTTTACTATAATAAACAGTTCTTACAAGAAATTTAAAACAATTTGGAGCCTTTTTGAAAAAATTTAAAATGTCCGGAAGGCTAAAATTCCCAAAAAAATTTAAAGAAATTTTTCAAAATCTAGCTTAGCTCAGCAAAACGCAGGGGGTTTCTTAATTTGGGAAAAAAACTATGCGGTTTAGGGGTAGAGTTTATCAGACGGACAAGGACTTTGCTTCAATTGGGTTTTTATCCGGGTCAAAACTGGAAAATCACCCGTTTGAAACTTTTTTTCTTAATTTGCAATTTTTTTTATTAGTTTTTTCGAGAAAGCCAATGATTTTTCATGAAAATGCGATTTTTGCGGATTTTATAACATTCCTATACCGTATTTACTCTGTTTTCTAAATTTTCGAAATTTTATATAATGTTGTTTAAAATGCGTCACGCAGATAATTTTAAGGGAAAAAGTTGTATTGAAAAAAAATAATTTTGGTTTTAAAACCATGTTTTATATAAAAATACGATTATTTGTTGAATAAATATTTTATCAGCCCATTTTAACATTCTGAAAAGGCTCATTTTGAATGATTTGATTAATAAACAAGTCCATTATTAAATTTCTTCTCAATCATTCATTCAAGTTCTAAAACTATTTTTCTAAACCATCAACCCGGGGTCCAAAATAAAGACTCAGGGGCACTGCCCCCTCTTCATCCTAGAAAATTTTTTTTCTCATAATGAAATATTAAACTAGTAATGAAGATGAAGATAAGATCTTTTATTTATATAAATTTTTTCATCAAACAGTTCTTTATCTTTCTTAAATTTTTACATTATTTTGGGGACACCCAATAAGTCATCAAGACGGGAAAAAAAAAATGTTGAAAGGTTTGTTATCATAATCAAATAACTAAAAAAAGTTAGTGGATTCTTTAAAACTTAAACAGCTGCAAAACCTTTTAATTCATACATTTCCCTTTTTGGGGCAAATATCACTTGAAAAAGATAGAAAAATAATATTTTTTTTTTTAACATTTAATCCAAAAATTTAATAAAAACATAAAAAAAGGAACTCAAAATAAATAATGAAAGTCAAAACAATGGTTGTGGGGGAAATTTTGATATGATCTAGAAAAAAAGTATATTTCCATAGGAAAGGAATTTAAATATATCAGGGAATATTTGAGCAGGACCTAATAATATTGACTTTTTAAAATAATAGGAAGGCCAATTATTAGTAACTTCTAATATTTTATGAACAAACATTTTCGGGAAAAAAAGAAAATATACAAGACAATGGTAAGCTGTTTACTATGAATAAATTAGAATTAAAATGATAATAAACTCTCGGGTTTAATGCTAGAAAAAGAATTTTGGGAAAGATGTTGTCAGTATACTGGATAGAATACAAAGAAAGATTAGACAGATAAAAAGTTAGAGACAAGTGGGCGAAAAAGAGAATCAAACAACTCCCAAAGGTATGCTCCCCGAATATGCTGACAGAATATCAAAAAATTTTCTTTGAAAGAAACCCTTTCAAAAAAGAAAACAGAAAAAGAAATCTTAATACGTCATGGATTTGACAATGGGGGCACAGAATGAGGATGATGCCTGACAATAAAAAAAATTTTGTGTAGATTGCGAAAAACGTCATTGAACTGTAAAATATCCCAGAATTAATAAAATCCTTAAACCCCAAATGGGGATACCCGGGTAGAAAAGCTTTTTTTTATTGCTGGCACAAGTTTGGGGGGAAGATCTTTAAGATCTTGGAATCAAACCAAAACCAAAATTCGTTCTTATTTGAAAGATTAAATGAAAACAAAAAAAATTTGTTTTTTTCTAGAGAGTCCTTTTGATCCAAAAATCAGATATTACTCTTTTGGTATTTATGATTTTGTAAACTTTCCATTTATCGCATGATCCTTTTTTTAATAACAACTATTCTTCCGAAATTTACAGGTCGAAAAGTAAATTTGTATTTGGTAAAAAAAAATTGAATTATTTTTTCGAAAAAATTTCGGACTAAATAAAAGAAAACGCACAAATAGTAAATTCTTTTCTTTTTTTGCCAATGAAAAATTCAATTCCACAATTTCTTTTTTATCCAAATAAATATGGGTCTCTTTTAAACCCGGGAAAACTTTCCTTTGGGCGATAACATAATTCACCCCGGAAAGTGTTCAGGGGTTTTTCGACGAATGAAAGAAAATGTAATTAAAGGTAGGACTTCTGATGCAGTATTCAAACAGATTTTTTAAACTCCCGACAATTGTTCATCATTTTCTCTCATGGGACCATGTATTCTCAATTAATTTGGGAAAAATCGTATCACTTTGAATCCTAAGACTTAAAAAAAGGGAAAAATTATGAATTTTTTTACGACAGCGCAATTTTTCCTTCTTGACCTTGCATTAAAGTGTCAGAAATTGGGCCCAAAACCAATGAAATTTTAAATTTGAGGGTTTTTTCTTATTATTTTTTTTTTTAAAATCCTTTTGCTGGATATCTTATACGAACACAAACTATCAATCAATGGGGAGTACATTTTAAACTTACATTTGTAATATAGTAGAATGCTTTAACAATAATAAATATTTATTATAGTTTAAATTCAACCTTTAAATTTATATTATATACTTTAATTAAATTCTTTTTAAATTTATAACAAATAAATTTTTTTAAAAAAAAAATTGTTTTTTTTTTAAAAAATTTATTTAAAAATTCATTAAAAATTTTGAATATGCAGTCAATATTACTGAAGATGCGTTAGTGAAAACTATCAAAAATTGGCAATTTTTTAGAAAAGAAAAAATGTATGAAAATAGAAAATTTTATTTTCCAATATTTTACGAAGAGGGTCCCCATTATTTTTTAACGATTATCTTGGGGTTTGGTTTTAAAAAATTTTGAAACATTATTAAAATTACAATTTTGAAATAATTTTAAAAAGGGGAATCTCTATGATTCTTAATGGGTTGCAAAAACAGTTTTGCATAGGGCTTTATCTAGAAGAATAGTTAACATTCCATGACGTGTAAAAAAATTTGTTGCATTGCTCGTCTCTCGAAAAAAAATATCTAATGTAAAAATATACTTGCTATAATAATATAAATATTTAATTTCATTGCGTTGGATTGGAAATCATCAAAATTCATTAAGTAATATATTGAATTTTTGGGGATGTGTTTATTGTTTTGTGTTTGTTGTTGTTGTTTTTCCTCAATGTTCACACAATAGCAAAACTATTTTCACCTTTCAAACATTAAGATATTAAAATGTTATATAAAGTCATATTCTTTTTTTATTCTCACCAAAAAAACCTCAAAATTTTTCCATAATTTTTTAAAATTTGCTAAAAAACTCCCTTAAAAAAATCACTAACTTAGATTGAAGAGGGAATTAATTGATCCCCAAAACAAAAAATCAAAAATCTTCATTTCTTACAGCTGCACTTTAAATCATAATGTCTGAGAAAAATTTTATTTGACTAAATGAAATTTAAATACTTTAAGTTTATTTTATTTTACATATCAAAACTATTTTATTACAAATTTAAATTTTCCCACCGTATAAATTTTAAAATTTTTAAATTGGGGCATCTGAAATTGATGATGAATTTTTTAAAATAAGGGTATCTCGGGGACTTTTTTTAAACCCTCTAAACTATTTCTTTAATTATTAATTTTACTAATAAAAAAAACTAGGTTAGACAATGCAAAAATCAAATTATTTGCATTTATATTAAAAAATTTCAATAATAAAAGACGAAAAGTAGACATGGGGGCTTAATGTCGTTGTCAGGTTTTTTTGCAAAAACCCGTTTTATAAAATTTTAAAAAATTTTTTTACGGGAAAAGCATGCCTTTATTTATGAATTTTATACAAAAATTTTTAAAACTTTGGGGTTTATTTAATATTCATATTCAAATTTTCTATAATTAACTCGCCATCACCCCCCATTTTGAATGTTCAAGATGAATGGGCCCCCTCCTGAAAAAAAGCTAAAGGTTTCAGCTCGATCCCCAAAAGGCGGGGGCGGGGAAAACTCTGGGAAAAATTCGGGTCAGGACTCCCCCATTTTTGTCAAGCGGGGCATTTTTTTCCCTGCCGATGACTTAAACGATTAAATTCAATAGAAAAATTTTAAAACCCAAGTAAATCTTTTTGCTGCATAACTGTTTTTATACAATTAGAGACTATACTGAGCATCACAAGAAAAGTAACATTAATTTTAACAATGATACATAATAGCTTTTTACCATTTGAACTGTGTAAATGAGTATAAACACCTGTAACAACTATTGTACTACAGCTTCGGGTCATGACCCCCATCTCTATCAAGTTTATTCGTCAGTTTCCCTGATCCATTGAGCAAATGCTGAGATGGCCTTTTTTCTTCTGGACTAATTAACTTTTTCTGTCGTCTTCTAGAATTCAGTGGGAAATACAATTATTCAAATTATCGTTTCCATGTTGTCGCGGAGGAAGTAAAAAGACCAAAATTTATTGTTATTTATCCTGAAAATGATTTTATTACATGGAGTTTTGTTTTTCTCCCCTTTCAAAATTCAAAATTTATTGCTTTTATCCTTGAAAATAGATTTTATTACAGGGGGTTTTTTGTTTTTCCCCCTTTCAAAATTTCAAAATTCAAAATTTATTGCTTGTTTATCCTTGAACATAGATTTTTTGCATGATTTTTTCCCTTTAAAGAATTCAAATTTAAGTAGTATATGACTTATGTAGGGATCACAGAATTTTGAAAATGTGCACACAATTCACTTTTCCCCATAGCACGTCATACGCAGTTTTTAACTGTTTTTCTGACGTAAAATAAATTTAAAAAAAACAAACTCCAAGTTCCCGACAGATTTCTCGGCATGGGTGGTAGTGTAGTGTATGTTCGCGTGAGTGTAAGTCCCAGTGGGTCCCAGTCCCAACTGAAACAAGCTCTAACTTCCCGACAGATCTCTCGGCATGGGTGATAGT